>JXSR01S074059.1:50991-67319 GCA_000969725.1 Ophiothrix spiculata | reverse complement strand
TATCCCCATCATACCCTAATTAACACCACATCTTTTCTATGTTGTTATCTTTCATATCACATAACTCACCATGCACCTGATCTATCTGCACTCCCCATCCATCCGTCCATTCATCATGATAGCCTCACCGTGTGCATCAAGCCCATGTCTTAACGGTGGTCAGTGTACACAAGTGGGAAACAACTACCAGTGCACCTGTCCACCCGGTTTCTCTGGAACACGCTGTGATGGTAAGAACTAGATGTTTTGTTACTTGTCATTTGTCTGAAAATAACTGGAATAAATTTTTATAGTGTGTAATGTTTAATTATTATATGTTGACTTTCACCTTTTCAATATAATTAACTCTTAAATGTCATTTTCTATTCACTTTTACTTCCATTGTTTAATCTTCAGTCAACATTTGTGACCCTAATCCATGTTTCAACCAGGGTCGTTGTCAGCCTTCTGGTAACACCTTTGTATGTGTGTGTGAAATGGGGTTCATAGGTCAGCAATGCCAAAGTAAGTTCACAATTTCAAAATAATGCATACATTCAATAAGAAGATAAGTAAATTTTTTTAGGCTGTGATATGATGAAATCAAGCTGCACTTTAACAATTTGTGTAAAAATCTGAAATTTCAAGTAAATTTTACAGTATTCATTAACAAAAGAAGTATATAAATCAATTTGATATGATTCTATTGTTTTTTTTAGAAATTGTACTACTGTGTGCCATCAAAGAGTTTCTCCTGATTGTACTTTGCTATGTAATTCAGTCAATTTAAGAAATATGCCCATTTGATTTTCATATAATGTTCAAATTACTTGTTACAAATTTTATAGCTTCAAAAGAAAATTCCATGAACATTTTGCAAAGGCTCAATACTTCAAAACATGAATTGGTTTTGCGGAATTTTTGCCATCTGTGTTCATTAAATTACACTTAAATGTTAAACTTGTCTCTCTATTATGATTTGAAATATGATTTAAATTATTTTAAGTTGAAAACGTAAGGCAAACCATTGATCATGGATAATTGGAATGTTTCTGCCCTTTTTTGCCACAGGAATTTGAGATCAAACGTTATAGCAATGAATGTAGAACATGGTTCTATCCAGACGTGTCTTATCAAACATTATAACAAACCTCAGGATGTAGAAAATCATGTTCCGCATTTACAAGCAGATCAAAATAGTTCCTATTTGCTAAAAACATTCCAAAATAACCACATTACAAATACTGGCTGACAGAGAGCTGAAGTCACACAGAGATATGGTTTGAATCAAAATTTAAAAAAATGTGACCATATTCTGCATTTAGTATTTGTCATATCAGTAACACCAAATCAAATACGATAATTCCAGTTTCATAAAAATGCTCCACAAAACATCGAGAAGTTTTCGAGACAAACCACTGGTGGACAGACAACTGAACATTTCTCACATAGAGAAATCATTTAAATCAAAAATCATAACTAACCTCAGGATATAACCATACTCTGCATTTATATGTCATTACATTTATACCAAAACAAACTGAATAGTTCATGAAAACTTGGCAAAATAACCATACTGCACTTATATGTCTGTCCGTGTGTCATTGCACTCTGTTCTTGTTTTCATTCAACAGCCAACCTGTGTGATCCTTCCCCCTGTCTCAACGGTGGCATGTGCCAACCATTTGGTGCAAGTTACATCTGTATATGTAACATGGGTTATACCGGCATGAACTGTGATATTCCACGTAAGTGCATGATACCTTATTCTATTCCTTTTATTAGAAAAAGTACCAAAACCCGGTGCTTTATCTACTTGAACAGTGTAAACAAAATGCAGGATATGGGTCGTTTTTACAAGTATTTGGCCCTGCACTCTGGATTATTGTTTATATTGTCCAAGGATTCCATCTAATTTGTGTAGCTTTATCAAAACCCTGACGAGTCAATCTGTACCTTATCATATATTATTCATCTATAATTCATCTTTCCATTTTTACTGTTTTCAATTCTATTTTGTTCTACCCTACTAAACTAAACAACAAACATTGACATTTGCACTCAAGTTCATGTATCTTACTTCAATTTAAATATAATGTAGATTTATATAGTTTTATCTAGCCTTAGGTTTAGGTAAATCTAACCTCACAATCCATATAGTTGTTACACATTTCAATTCGATATCTGAATTCCATTCAGTTTTAAACATTTATTTGGAATATAACCTCAGAATTTCTGTCAGAACCAAGCAATTAATCAAATATCATATCATTCACCATCAGTTACATCCCATTCTTCTCCATCAGCCATCAGCTTCTTCAAATGAAAAAAAAGAAGCTCAATTTGAATTGGTATTTCAGTCAAAGAAATTTTCAAATTGTAATCAAAATCCTTTTAAAGGGGTTGGTCAAGTTCTCACATTCTTCAAGTGAATATGATTTGAACCTCATAATTGATATAAAGTCTAAATCACTTCCAATAGATTTGTTTCACACCAGTTATCGCATACTCATCGCATACTCTTAACATCATATGTGCTTTATTTTCTCAGCCAACCCATGTGTTTCCAATCCCTGTTCAAATTCTGGGACCTGTCAGAACCTTGGCCTCAATGGTTTTCAGTGCATGTGTCCAGTAGGCTTTACCGGACCCAGATGCCAGACGCCGGATCCATGCGCCTCCAATCCGTGTCTCAATTCAGCTACCTGTCAGAATATCGGGAATGGCTTCCAATGTATATGCCCTATTGGTTTCACTGGAAATAGATGCCAAAGTATGTCTAGGTTGCTAGTTATTAGTATTTAGGCTTTAATTAAATAAATTATTTCTTGATAGCCCTTATACTGGGCTTGGCAACAATTTCTACATAGAGCATGATTAGATAATAATGAGAGACAGATAAAGTTTAGATTAGCTTCAATAATTTGCTACTTTTATGAAGCAAGTTTAGGTTTTGTAAAACATATTTCAGTCCGTATTGATGTAAAAAGCATAACACATACTATTAATACTTATACTGAGGATTCTAAAAGTAATAATGTAGGCAAATCTTTCATCTAATTAAGGCATTCTTTTTTCTTATTTTATCAATTCCATCTTTAGAATATATTAAATACAACATAAAACAAAATCAATATAAGTGAATATGTAATTTTATGCTTATTCAAATAGAATGACAATCACAGAATTGACATATACTTTTCATATCTTAATTTTCTTTTATTTTAAAAGAAACTATACAGAGAGTCGCCAGTCTCTCCCAAAGATGACTATAAATTAATAACCACATCATAATTTACTAATCGTAATCAAGTATATATTTCAAATTAAGTGTGCTAAGGCTGCAAGGAATTGCAAAGTCAAGGATACAATCATATGTAGTTCACTATAAATCACATATTTTTATTTAAAAGAAAAACTTGTAAAAAGAAGTTTGAAGTTAGGATTAATGTGTGGGTAATCATCAGCCTTTCCCCTTTGTATTACCTCACTCCATAACCATCTCCTATTTCTCTTGATTTAGCCAATGTGTGTACACCCTCCCCATGTCTTAATGGGGGTATTTGTCAGGATATCGCGGGGCAAGCACTGTGCTTTTGTACTGGCGGATTCTCTGGTGATTTCTGCGAAATACTTCGTGAGTTGTCAATCTTCTTGATCAGTTCTGTGTAATATCATCAATTTATTTTTATCTCATTGACTTTATAGCAACTATTATGTATATTATTTCATAACTAATATTATGTCCTTTATTGTAGAAGAAAATATTCAGGTTTACAGACTGACTGAGATTTTTAGAGAATCAATTCTCATAGACTGATCAACCTATTAGAATCAAACTTGATTCTTTTAAAAAAATTAAAGTTTTAATTTTAATAGCCTTCTATGATGCAACATAAGTTTGCACTCATGATATCATATCGATCAATTGTAAACTGTCGAGATACAATTTACAATTTTTCTATCTGGTATGCTTTTCAAAAGCCTTGTCTGTCTGAATTCACTTTATTGATCCTTGTTTAAACTCTAGCAAACTTTAACTAGTTAATTAATATAACCTTAATTATAATTCATCGTTAATTAAGGCATTGAATTTCATTAATGTATTCAGCATCTTCTTAGAATTGTTACCATACTGTATACAACAAATGTCATGCTTTTCCACTTGTTAAAGCTTTAAGCTTAAAACATTCTTCTGAACCTTACAAATGAATCAATTTCTATATAAAAAGGAGAAATTTTGTGGTTGAATAACCTATTATTTAAAAACTTATGTACTGTTTCTAGTAAAGTGACACATTAATTTTGTTGCTCTCTAGCTAACCCCTGTGGATCCAACCCATGTTTAAATGGCGGCGTTTGTCAGAATATTGGAAACACTTACCAGTGTACCTGTACCAATGGTTTCATCGGACTCAGATGCGAAAGTAAACACTCAGAATTTTTAAAGCATAAATTAAACTGTAAATTTATAAATCAAATGTCTTGCAGAATAAGGATACCTGCATAGACTTGGATGCCCTAATAAATGGTCTTCAATTATTGAGCAAATGCGCTCGAAATTTATAACTTGAATTTTCCTAATAGAAGAATGGGTTTACCTTTACTGATGATGCCTTCACCCTATTCAGTTGCAAAATTTAACATTCATTATTTTCTTAATCTTAACTAAATGCGTAAATGTGTAAATCAAATTTGCCAAGTAGATCATGGTATCTACTTCTGGAAAAATGTTTGAAAATTGAGAACTACGTTCTTTTGACCAATAGTATACTCATCACTCATTTCAATTCTAAATCTTGCTAATCTAAAAGTAAATCTGTTAAAGCTTTGACTGTTTTTCTCACTTTACCATTTATCCATTTCGCCTTTTCATTCTTTCCCATCAAGTTGACATTTGTGAACCATCCCCATGTTTTAATGGTGGTATATGTCAGCCTTCAGGAACTCAGGCTGTGTGTTTTTGCACCGATGGTTATTCTGGAGACCGCTGTGAAATACCACCTCGTGAGTCTCATTTCACTTTTTTCTGTAAACCATTATCATTTAGCACACTCACAAACATGCCATATAGGCACATTTTAATTCTTAACTGTTAATTTTTTTCATTCATTCATGGCATTTCATTTTACTCTTTTTTTGAGAAAGAAGTGAAAGAAAGATGCTCATATTTGCGTCTGGTTTATTTGCATATAAACCAGATTGAAATGTTTGAACACTGATATTAAGATATTTTGAATGCATGTCGTTCATTCAGTTTTATTGATTCAACATAACATTGAAACATAAAAAAGTCAAAATTCAGAATGTTGAAGAACACTGATATTCATCTGATGTTTTCAGATTTGAAACTTGCATATGAGTTAAATCTTAAGCCGAATACTTTAAGCAGAGTTTTGCTTCAGCATATTTTAACTATTTTCTTGTACAGTCAAACAAAGCACCAAATTAATATAACAGATTATTTTAGTAGAATTTGCTTCCTAGACCATACACTTACTGGCTCATTCCAAAGTAACGTTTGTGACCGAAAAATTGAGAAATTTCACTTTTAAATGGCCACAGAACCTAGCAAAAACATTATATCAACGAGTTTGTTGTTGATAAACGTGCTCACTGGTGGGGTCAAGACATGTAGATGTTTGAAAATTTAATCAATTGCCAAAATTCTGAGTAAAGTCCATGTAACGTTCGGTAACGTTTGTGACCGCGCACGGAAATGTTTTTTTGCTCCGAATGACTTCAAAGTACAATTTCTCTGAAGTGTCAACGATTTTTTTATTGCACCTTACACCGATTATGGGAAACATATTTACAAATATTTCATAAAAATTACAGAACATCATATCGCCAGGAATAATTTTAATGCATTGTTTTGTGTTGTAACGTTTGGTAACGTTTGTGACATTTTGGTGTAACTTTTCGGTAACGTTTGTGACATTTTTGAAACAAAACATGTGCCCAGTCATGCACGGATAGACAAACTTTACCATTTCTGATTGGAAAATACTTCTTACGTACCAAGTAACAAATGTATGACGGAAAAACATGCTTATGTGGTCAAATAAAAAAGCTGATTTTTTGCTTGAAATAAAAAAAGGTTCAGTTTCCACTGGAATGAGCCTACTATTTCATGAATGTGTTTATTTCTTCCATTTGGGTATTGTAGCCTTCATTCTTTTCCATTTCATCCTTTCTGACAGCTGATCCTTGTGCACAAAATCCATGTCAAAATTCTGGGGTCTGTCAGCGTGTTGGTACATCAAACTATCAATGTGTATGTCGGCCTGGATACTCTGGATTGAACTGTCAAAGTATGTGTTTTCTATTTCACTTTTCATATACTGTCTCATTTTAACTAACTAGATATGTTAGAGTAGACAATCACATGTATCTTATGATATAGTAGTTCTGTTGATATCTATATATGTATTGTAAGTTCTGATTGTGTTGATGTGTCAGTAGATAAAAATACACTTTTAGTTGAATAAGTCAGAACTCAAGTTGAGTATGTACCCATTTTAAGTCCCACAAAAGGCAATGGGCTAGACCAGGCTTTGCAATTTCAAGACATTTAATTTTGGCCTCTTTTGGATCTAATGAGGAGCAAGTGGGGAAAATCAAAGTCTAAATGCTGATGTTCAGTGATATGGCATTATATAAATTATAAAGGGACATAATTTCCTATTGGCACATTGACATGAACCAATGTCTAGTAATAGATCATCATAAACAAATCTAAATCATTCCTAACTGTGTAATTTTATTGGTAATGCTGATTTCTGAGTCTTTGTAGTTATGATGGCAACACTTTTGTAGTTTCTGTATTCTGGATTTTAGTTAAGAAAATTCTGCCACAAGCAGGACAGATCAAAAAATCAATTCACATTATGTGCATTCAAATTTGCAATCGAAGTGGCCTTAATCAACATGCAGTAGAGATCTATGAATGATTTGTATGTACAAGTTCCATGGCAGTACTGTGCTACAGTTTTGGAACCAAACAACCAAGCTCCTTGAACCAACACATAACATTGACACTAGGCTCAGAAACCAGCTTGTAAATGTTTGAAATTGGAGTGTGATAATATTATAATTTAGATGTAGGCCTATTTGTCTAGAAACACTTGATCTTCATAACATGTGACACATTTCTTTACTTATAGCACATTTTCAAGTAACAGTTGCACATTTTACTAGTGTATGTGTCTCTTTACATTTTCTTTCTTGTAGCTTTTGTTTGTAACCCTAACCCTTGTCTTAACAACGGTAATTGTGTGCCTGATGGCGATACCTATCAATGTCAGTGTTCTCAAGGATTCTCAGGAATTAACTGTGAAAGTGAGTGTTATTTTGTCATTATTGTATCAACTTAGCCTGTCCAAATTTCAGATGTTAAATAAGTTGTAATTTTTGTTCAGAATTTGTTAGATATGTTATCTGTGATTCTAACTTAGTCTTGACAATCATTTTCAAACTTAAATGTTGTAACTCTGTTCACTAATGTTAATTACTTGTACATGTTTATCAATCAAATTAATACTCTAATCATGACATAATGACTGTAAACAAAATCATGACAATAACACCATTTGTTTCTTGTAGAATACCGTGAAATCTACTCAGTTTTTTTTGTTTTGGTAATATTATTTTTTGTCTCATTTTAGTTTATAACATTGTTATTCAAATTAATACTGTGACCATGACTTAGTCACAGTCCTATAACATTGTTAATGACATACAAGGTATGTTTCCACGACGAGTTCTGTTTCAAAAGGTACTCACTTTCGAAAGGAATACTAATCTCCTCAACTATAAGCGGCCGTCTCCACGATAACTTTCAACTTTGAAAGGAACTCTCTTTCGAAGTTGAATTCACAGTTTATACCAGTATAAAATAGTACTGTTGAAATGAGTGACGTTATTTGACCTGAAACCAAAATACTGCAAAGGTACATAAATCGGGCTGTTGTTCAGCAATAGGCCTATATAGTAATGAGGGCCACACTAGGAAATTTTGTGTTATAGGGTTTGAACTTTAGCAACAATTAAGACCATGCTATATGAAATTAGATTTTAAGCAAAGTGAGCATGTGCCAAAATAATGTCAATGTATATTATGAAAGACGCCGATAAATGTTGTGCTTATATATAAATGAACATATTTTCTTTTGAAAAGCAGTAACTGTTATCATTTTGAATGAGTTGCAATGATCAGCCTGGGCATACCAACGTATACTATAAGGCCTATATACTGATGACATGTTACTCAATTAAATAAATATGGCGGAAACGGTCCAAAATCATCAATAAGTTCCGTTGTAATACACTATTAAAGCGAGATAGTGCTTGCTTGTAGGTTTTGGTATGGCTTTTGTTTCAAGGTCGCGCTCAACTGTAAGTTGTCAACTGCGAGTTGTTTCCACGGGATTTCACTTTCGAAGGTAAGCCGTCAACTGCGAGTCAACCATAAGATTTCTTGTAGTTGAAAACTCGCAGTTGAGGTATGTTCCTTTCGAAGGTGATTACCTACGAGTGCGTTTCCACGGTTACTCACCTGTGAGTTCACTTTCGAAAGTGAGTACCTTTCGAAAGTGAACCCGTCGTGGAAACACACCTACAGTATTACTTTGTATGTTGTGATAATTATTATTTTGTTTCAGGTACATGTAATTGGAAATCATTTTTTTCAGGAAATCAATGAGTAGTTGGCAGTCTTGTATAGTTTGTTTTTCAAACAATGATGTAGATGATGTTGATGAATTGCACAACAAAACAAGTTTACGTTTGAAATAAATAGACTATGTTACTCGTACTCAGTTTGGAATTACATACTTTAATATTTAGACTAATATCACTTATTCTAGCTCTCAACTATTGGTGATATGGATGGTTTTAGTATTTGTATTTAGTTTATCCTGCAATCCTATCTTGGCATTTGATCATGTAAGAATGAAGCTGATTGATCAAAAGTATATAACTTCATATGCCTGATTAGCATTTTAAAGTGACCTTTGATAACAAAATCAAAATAAGAAATATAACAAAGTTTTATTTCCTAATTTAAAAGACTCTGTACAAAAAACAAATCCTTGAGAAAATGCTATGAACCCATTTGTTTTTGGAGGGAAAGGAGTAAATGTGTTAATCTCAGTGATTACATCATCAAAAAAGGCAAAAATGATAATATTAAGAAACATAGGCTGCCAGTCTCTTTTAAATAGTTTAAACATTTTGCTTTTGGGCTCCTTATTTACAACAACAAATTTATCGTGACTTTTTCAATTGACCTGTCAAAGAAATGTTGTACTCTTTGTAATTATTAGCAAATTCTTGGATTGGATCATTTTCTATTATTATGAAATACCTCTCCATATAATGAACTTGATATCAACTCTGTGCTGAAAAGGAAATGCCATGATCCAACAGTGATCTAATGATCCGTTACAATATTAGCTTAATCTCGCTTAAATTTGACACTGTTTTGACACTTTGTACAGTTGTACTTTTTAATGGATAATTTGCCTGAAAAATTTAGAATCAAAGAAAGCAATGAATTGTAGAAACGTTTTCACAAGATAACTTTCAATAGCTGTGTATATGTCAACTTTCAGGTCTTATTTACACAAATTATTAGGCACATGACCTAACTTTTAACATACAACTTCCACATTCAGTGTTTTCAGGTAATTAAAAGGGTTTTAGTAGGCAATCTACAGTATTTCCTATCAATTTTGAATTTGAAATAAAATTGTTTTCCCCAAGAAGAAAATTTTTCAAGATTCTACTCTACCTGCCTCGATACAAGTCATGGAAGCAATTCTATAAGATCCTACCAACAGGGTGTCCCGATAATCCATGACTTTTGATTTTTTGCTCCTGTTTTTTGACTGATTAGGTTTGTCTTTGGTAGATATTGATAGCCCCCAAACAATTTCACCTAAAGTTGCATATTTTTCAAGTTCCAGTTAGGGCAATTGGTTGAAATAAATTTGGGGTACAAACTTTAATTCAACATGTATTAGTATAGGAAAGTGTAAAATTATGTGCATTTGGTGCATTTGTTTCATGACAAAATAAGATCACAGAAAAATATGCATATCATTATCCTTTGATTTTTTACTGGTTTAACTTAAATTTATTTTTGAAGCAAATCTTAAAATATTGCTTTAAATGTCATAAAAAGTGTATTTGCAATCTTTATTCCATTTTCATATCCAAATTGCAGCCAATATCTGCCAACCCAATCCATGCAATAATGGAGGACTTTGTCAGCCATCTGGGAACACATTCCAGTGTTCTTGTCCTCAAGGATTTTCAGGAAATCTGTGTGAAAGTAAGTTGCATGATTTTGGGTTTGGTCTATATCTGCTTGTTCCCAAATGGTTCTAGGTTGTGCCTCTATCAGTATTGTTGAAATGCATTCGTAGAGAAATTTGGATCATTTGCATGTTGCATGAATTATGTTAAAATTTAGTCTGAATTTACTTGCTGGCTAAGGGTTAATAAAGATGTCTCCTTAAAATATCATTTTTGGTTTTTGTTAATTGCATGCTGACTGTGGAGTTCAGTCCTCTTGTAATTGTTTTTTTATGACAATTTAATGGGAACAAACTGTGAACATTAAATTTATTGTCTATGTAAAAAGCATTTTATTCTGGTGTCTCGTTAATCTCAAGTTTCTTGAAATAGAAACTAGTGGAATACTTTTTAAGTCAAACTGTGTGTTTTGTCCTATCTTAGACTAAATTATATGTTATGTAATAAAAGACAACTGCTTCAGTTTAAGAAATCAAATTCCATTTGAATTTCTATATCTCTTGTCTATCTGATATTTGTAGTCCTACCAGGGTGAATGCCAGCCCTCTGGGGATACTTATTTATGTAATTGCCACAATGGTTTTACAGGTCAAAGTTGCCACAGTCAATCGTTGATACTAAAATGTTTATATATTTGATAATTTAAACTAAAGGGAAGGTATCTTGCTATTGCTTGTGTTATACATAAATCATGAAATTCAGACGTTTCCTAATACAGGAATGATGAGTGTTTATTTGACTTCTTGACGCAAGAATTTTAACACTGTTTTTGTGTTAAATATAAATATCTTACTTCAACTTTATGAGGCAATCTGTAATCAAGAGTTAAATTACTGTGTCTGCCTAAGTTCTCCTTTCTCACACTTCCTTTCCAACATTATTTCCCTGAGTTTTCCTACCATCTTCCTCTTTTTCTCACTAAGTTGTAATTTTGTGATTGTGTTTCTTTCTGTTATATCTACTAATCGTGATTGTCTTTATCTGTAACAGTTATCCCATGTGACACAATATCATGTTTGAATGGAGGCGTTTGTCAAGTTCAGAATGGCAACCCTGTGTGTTTTTGTACCAATGGATATTCGGGAAATAACTGTGAAATTCCCCCATGTGAGTGTGTTACCTTTGTATCTTAGTAACAGTTTCAATTGATTGAAAAATATGTACTAATATTTCCTCAACTGATTACAAAATATCTACTAACATTAGTAATCTACAATAATAATTCTAAATCTGTAATTTAACAAAAGTATTTTGATAAAATTAAACCAAAATGTCTAGTCAGAAAAATGTTCAAATATTTAGCATAAAACCTTTCTTCTTTGTTGTCAGTTTTTTTCTTTTGTGTTTATCTGTCATGATATGTTTTCTCTGTTTTGTGTCTCCTATAACTCTCAACAGTAATAGTGGACTCATGTTCCAACAACCCATGCGTTAACTCAGGAACATGCCAACCTCTTGGAGACAGTGATTACCAGTGCATCTGCCCAGATGGGTTTTCTGGGCAAAATTGTCAAAGTAGGCCTCTTTTAAAACTCACATTTATGATTAGATAAACTGTAGAATGACAAATATTCTAGCAGTAGAACAGAAATACTTCAAAAATACTTATCGAGTGAGGTTTGCAAAGACTATTGCTAACCATTTATAGTCCTAGCTGGCCCGCTGAAATGCCACTAATGATCCACCAATTGCCTTTGAAAGTCTTTATTTAGCGGCATACACCTACACACATAGTCCACCAGTCACCTTTAATAGTCCTTACAATGCCATTGATAGTCCACCAGAGACCTTTGATAGTCCTTATAATATCACTGATAGTCCTCCAATCACCTTTGAGAGGCCTTTTAATACCATTAATACCATTAATACCACAAATAGGTTTAATGCCACTGATAGTCCACCAATTGCCTTTGTAGTCTTTATAATGACACTTATAATGCAACAAAATCACCTTTGATAGTCCCTATAATGCCAATGATAGTCCACCAATCTCTTTTGATAGTCTTCTGACGTCACTGATAGTCAACCTAACACCTTTGATAGTCTTTTCCACACACTATTTCTAACAACTTGATAACACTTGCATTTGTTTTGTCTAAAGCTAGTACCTGTGGTACTTTTTCATGTTTAAATGGTGGTGTTTGTGAGGTGAACAATGACGGAAACCCTATCTGTTTTTGCATCAATGGATATTTTGGTGAAAATTGTGAATGTGAGTGTCTCTGTGCTTGTTTGTTATAACTTTTCTGAATATTAAATGAATGCAAAGTTAGAAATGCACTTTAACAATAGCAGTATATCAGATTTAATTTAAACCTAGAACATTCTACTCGTAGATACTATATAAGTATTATTAGTCAGATCACTCACCCAGTTGTTTCTAACTTAACCACAACTTTACCAACAAAGTAAATTGAATCTGTTCTTCCCCACCAACTGAAGTGCCCAGGAACATAATAAAGGTTGAGCTTATGGTTATACCAACCCTGATTAAAAAGTAGGGGCAGTTATTTGTATATTAATTATAACTTTAAAAGAAGCAAAATTTCAGTATTCAGATAAATATGTTTACAATGTGAACTTGGTAATATCCAAACACACTTATTCATACAAATATAATGTTTGTTAGTCATGCCATCACATTTTTTTAAGAAACTAAATATTGATTTAATTCCACCAATTTGAAGAAGTCTGACAAGTAGCTGTATGTTTGATTTCAGTTCATGCTTGCGTTCCTGATCCCTGTGAAAACTCAGGAACTTGTCAACTAGAGGGACAAGGAGGTTACGTGTGTGCTTGTCAACCTGGCTTCACTGGAAGAAACTGTGAAAGTAGGAATTGTTTTTGTGTCTTGCAATTCAGTAACAAATTTGAAATGATCAACCATCCTAATGGAAACTCTATTATTAATATTTGACCTAAATGGGGGTTTAAATATATGTTATACGATGAGGAAGTTCATAAAAAATCTGGCAAGGAATTTTTTGTTTGTCTTTTAAATCATAGACCATAAGTTTTAAATGTAAGCCATTCTATAAGTATGCACTTTTCCTGAGAAAGGTTAGTAGAGGATGACTAAGATATGAATCCAAAATATACTCCAAACAAAAATTGAATCCAAAATTTCCTCAAAACTGGCCATTTCTATTTATTTCTTAGTTTAGCTTAATTTAGGAAAAATGTATCTGTATCTTGCATGTATATATCACCTCTTAACTAGTTACACTCACATTCTTTTTCAAACCTTCTTACAATATTCCTCTTGCTAACACTTGTAACTATTCTGTGTCTCAGCCCCTCTGTGTGACACTATCACATGTTTAAATGGTGGCATGTGTGAAGTGAACAGTGATGGTAATGCAATATGTTTCTGCGTTGGAGGGTACTTTGGAGCTACCTGTGAATGTGAGTCTTGTCTTTTTACTTTGTGTTTAGCATAGTTATACCCTCTATGAACTATGAAACATCACTATCAAAATGAGATGAAACTAAATTGACCTAGTGTTAAAGTACATTATAAATCCTGAGTATCGCACATTTTGAAATCAAAAGAGGGTACAGAAAAAGTATACCTTAGGTCCCATCAAAACATATACCCTAACCCTAGACCCTAACCCTAAAGCTAACCCTAACCCTACACCCTAACCCTAAATTAAACCTAACCCTTAACACTAACCCTAAACCCTTACCCTAAAATTCTGGATGGGACCTAAAGTACACTTGGTCCGAGGGTACTCAACATGGAAGAATCAGTCTGAACATTTCTGTATTTCGGAAGTTCAAAGAGTCAGATAAGCTCAGATGGAATCAGTTTTGAAGCGTACAATCACTTGAGAAAGTGTGAATGCATGAAGGCTTTCTGACACGCATGTGAATGCTTAAAATCTGAGCATCGGTCACCGCGTATGCCCAAATTCACATGATAATACATACTGCAAATTTGAATTCGGGTTAGTGATTTGCTGCGTAAGCACAGCCTGATGCAATTTGAACTGAAATGCACATTAATCTGCACAAGATGAGACTGATGTGCCCCAGTGAGTGGCCCTGTGTCATTTACAGCACCAAACCTATAAGTATAATGCTGACTCTTAATGTGCTGCTATAATATAGATGTAGAATAAAATCTGCCTACTTCAAGTTGTTCAACAACAAGTACACCTCCAAACATGTATGTAATTCACTTATCTGTTAATATTCTTCCCCTCCCTACACTTCTCACCCTTTTTTGTTATCCGTTTATGTCTCCTCGTCTTTCAGTTCATTCTTGTACACCTAATCCATGTTTGAATTCTGGAACCTGTCAGCTCATTGGACAGAGTGACTACCAGTGTATTTGCCCTCCAGGATTTTCTGGACGAAACTGTCAAAGTATGCATACACATCTAGATTATTATGACTGATCTGCAACTTAACATGCTCAGAACATTGCACAGATACTAAACTTGAACGTGCATAGAATATTGCCCCTATTGTAAAATCGCGCGAAGAAAACCTTTTCACTTTTACGCGTCTCGTGCGCCGAGATTAAAGTTCAAACGCAACTCACAAAATACTCGTGAGCTCGCGTGATTTGACAGTTCTGTTGCTGCGTGACTTGATGATCAATCTGGTTTGTTGTTCACGCATGGTGCGATTTGGTCCCGCCCTGAATGTAAAGGTTTGTTTCAGATGACTTAAGTACCTTTGCTGTGACAGTGCTGTTTATTAGAATATCCATTTGGAAAGTTCAGTAGAGCTTCTACATGTTTGGATACTTTATTTGAAGCAGTTTTGCCATTTCTTTGTACCAGTGAAGTGACTGTGCAATGAACTGTGGTGTTGTCAGTTTTGATTATGCAGCTGTATACATTATTAATCTATCATTAAATTTAAGAAATTGATTGATCAAAAAGGATATGACTCTTTGAAGATGCATATAAAAAAGATAAATTTTCCTAAACTTCTGCAGCTAAATTTATATTTTTTAATTGATATTATATCTAAACTTACCAGGAAGTTCATAAACTTGTAGTCTAGTGCAGGTCTAACTCAATTTACAACTCTCTTTACATGACCATTGTCAATATATTGGGATCCAAGAAATCACCCCCTTACCTGATCTGTTTTGTCTGTCTTGTACATCATTGTAGCTAACCTGTGTGACTCTATTGACTGTTTAAATGGTGGAATCTGTGACGTCGTTGGAGGCAGTCCGATATGCGTCTGTACCAATGGATACTCGGGAGAATTCTGTCAGATACCGCCTTGTGAGTGATGCTTAATGTTACCTTTATTAATGTCTACATACATGTTCTCCATGTTTCAAATCTTACACAAACAAATGCACATACATGTCAAGATGTCATATCCATGTGTCATTTTCATGTTTTTCATGTCATTTTACACACCAATCATTTCACAGTCAATCCATGTTCACCCAACCCCTGTCTTAATTCTGGGACCTGTCAGCGAATTGGTGAAACAGGATATCTGTGTATATGTTCGACTGGATTTTCTGGACAAAATTGTCAAAATGATTTGTGTGACTCTATCGAGTGTTTTAATGGTGGATTCTGTAACATTGTTGGGGACAACCCACTTTGCGTCTGTACCAATGGATATTCAGGAGAATTCTGTCAAATACCTCCTCGTGAGTTTTGTGTATTATTAACCTTTATTCATGTCTAATTGTATGTAATCTTTAGACCTCATTGTCTGAATCTGAATAAAGTTTTCATTATAAATGTAATAATGCTTTTGTTTATTCTTAACCTTTATTCTTGTCATAACATTTGAACCTTGTTGTCATAACCATGTTTCATTTGTCCCATTTTCCATCTCATTTTGCACACCAATCATTTCACAGTTAATCCATGTTCGCCCAACCCCTGTCTTAATTCTGGAACCTGTCAGCGAATTGGTGAAATCGGATATCAGTGCGCATGTTTGCCTGGATTTTCTGGACAAAATTGTCAAACTGATGCGTGTGATTCTATTCAGTGTTTAAATGGTGCTATCTGTCAGATTGTTGGAGGCAACCCGCTATG
>JXSR01S074059.1:33460-45915 GCA_000969725.1 Ophiothrix spiculata | reverse complement strand
CATTATAAATGTTTTATATAGAATGTTATAAGAATGTGCACATAAATGTCATAACCAAGTATCATTTGTCACATTTCCATCTCATTTTGCACACCAATCATTTCACAGTTAATCCATGTTCACCCAACCCTTGTCTTAATTCTGGGACCTGTCAGCGGATCGATGAATCTGGATATCAGTGCGCATGTTTGCCTGGATTTTCTGGACAAAATTGTCTAAATAATGCATGTGACTCTATCGATTGTTTTAATGGCGGAATCTGTAACATTGTTGGAGGCAACCCGCTATGCTTCTGTACCAATGGATATTCAGGAGAATTCTGTCAGATACCGCCTTGTGAGTGTTAAGTGTTGCTTTATTAATGTCTAACTTGTACTTTAGAACCATATTATCTGAATCTGAATATGGTTTTCATTATAAATGTTATAGTGTCATGACATGTGCACATTGATGTCATAACCATGTTTCATTTGTCACATTTCCCATCTCATTTTGCACACCAATCATTTCACAGTCAATCCATGTTCGCCCAACCCCTGTCTTAATTCTGGGACCTGTCAGCGAATTGATGAAGCAGGATATCAGTGTGCATGTTTGCCCGGATTTTCTGGACAAAATTGTCAAAATAATGTGTGTGATGCTATTGAGTGTTTAAATGGTGCTATCTGTCAGATCGTTGGAGGCAACTCGCTATGCTTCTGCACCAATGGATATTCAGGAGAATTTTGTCAGATACCACCTTGTGAGTGTTGTTAATGTGTTAGGCCAAAAAAAAAAAGAACTCTGTCTCAGGTTCCTTAGGCCCAAAACCCTAAGCGCTACGCATTTTTTTTTTAGTCAAAAAGGCTATGCGCACGTGGAATTTTTTTTAAAATTACGTTTTTAGGTTACTTTTTTTTTTTCGGCGGCTGGATTTTTTACCTTTTTTCTCTCGATGTAAGAAAATAAAAATAAAAACAAACAAAAATAATCTGAAAACCTAAAAAAAAAAGAGAAATGCAGTAAAATTGGAATTTTTAACCCTATGCACGCGGGAAGCTGAGACAAGAGGTCTTTTTTTCTTTGGCCTTATTCATGTCTAATTGTATGGAATCAATAGAATTATATTGTCTGAATCTGAATACAGTTTTCATTATATATGTAATAGTGTAATTGTTGTATCATTTGCACATTGATGTCATAACTATGTTTCATTTGTCACATTTTCCATCTCATTTTGCACACCAATCATATCACAGTCAATCCATGTTCACCCAACCCTTGTCTTAATTCTGGAACCTGTCAGCGAATTGGTGAGACCGGATATCAGTGCGCATGTTTGCCTGGATTTTCTGGACAAAATTGCCAAAATGATTTGTGTGATTCTATTGAGTGTCTAAATGGTGGAATCTGTGACATAGTTGGAGGCAACCCACTATGTATCTGTACCAATGGATATTCAGGAGAATTCTGTCAGATACCGCCTCGTGAGTTTTGTTTTTTCGTAACTTTTATTCATGTCTAATTGTATGTAGTCTTGAGAACTCATTGTCCGAATCTGAATGTGGTTTTCATTATTAACGTAATAGACCTTTTCAAAACACGACTTTCCAAGAATTTCCAAAGCTGATTTTCACTTTCCGGCAATTGCAAACAGAAAAAGTGACTCTTCAACAAAATAACCACAATGTTAAGTTTGTGTTCTTGTTAACTGGTTGCGTACAAATTTGTAATTAGTGTTAGCACTAACTAGTCACTTTTAGTGTGATCGCCCTGATTTGACTTGAAATCTTAAGCTTAATCAGCCAATTTCAAATTGAAATTTCACTCTTTGTGTCGGTGAGCGCATGGTACCATCAGCGAAAAGTTGTTCAGAATTAGTGTGTCAAATAATGTGTGGGTCTGGTTCTATTTATTTTTCTCTTTTATTGCACTGAAATGTGAGATAATATTCAGAAAATTTGGTTGACGAAATCGTGCATACTAATGAGCTTGTACGTGATTGGTTGAAAAATGGCCATGTGATCAATGTTCCAGAGATTTCAGAATGGATTTTGAAAAGGTCTATAGTGCTAAATGTCGTAACATTTGAACCTTGTTGTCATAACCAAATATCATTTGTCACATTTTCCTTCTCATTTTGTACCCATCATTTCACAGTTAATCCATGTTCACCCAACCCCTGTCTTAATTCTGGGACCTGTCAGCAAATTAGTGAAATAGCATATCGGTGCGCATGTTTGACTGGTTTTTCTGGACAAAATTGTCAAAATAATGCATGTGATGCTATTGAGTGTTTAAATGGCGCTGTCTGTAACATTGTTGGAGGCAACCCGGTATGCTTCTGCACCAATGGATTTTCAGGAGAATTCTGTCAGATATAGTTTTCAATATTAATGTAATAGTGTAATTGTCATAACATGTGCCCATTGATGTCATAACCATGTTACATTTGTCACACTTTCCATCTCATTTTGCACACCAATCATTTCACAGTTAATCCATGTTCACCCAACCCCTGTCTTAATTCTGGAACCTGTCAGCGAATTGGTGAAACTGGATATCAATGCGCATGTTTGCCTGGATTTTCTGGACAAAATTGTCAAAATAATGCATGTGACTCTATCGATTGTTTAAATGGTGCAATCTGTAACATTGTTGAGGGTAGCCCAGTATGCTTCTGTACCAATGGATATTCAGGAGAATTTTGTCAGATACCGCCTTGTGAGTGCTGTTAAGTGTTGCTTAATTAATGTCTAATTGTACGTAATCATTAGAACCATATTGTCTGAATTCGTATATAGTTTTCATCGTTAATGTAATAGTGTCATGACATGTGCACATAAATGTCATAACCATGTACCATTTGTCACATTTCCATCTCATTTTGCACACCAATCATTTCACAGTTAATCCATGTTCACCCAACCCCTGTCTTAATTCTGGGACCTGTCAGCGGATTGGTGAAACAGGATATCAGTGTACATGTTCGACTGGATTTTCTGGACAAAATTGTCAAATTAATGCGTGTGATGCTATTGAGTGTTTAAATGGCGCTATCTGTAACATTGTTGGAGGCAACCCGCTATGCTTCTGTACCAATGGATATTCAGGAGAATTTTGTCAGATACCCCCTAGTGAGTGTTAAGTGTTAGCTTTATTCATGTCTAACTGTGCGCACTCTTTAGAACCATATTGTCTGAATCTGAAAATATTTTTCGTTATAAATGTATAAATAGTGTAACTGTCATAACAATTTGCACATAAATGTTATAACCATGTTCCATTTGTCACATTTTCCATCTCATTTTGCACACCTATCATTTCACAGTCAATCCATGTTCACCCAACCCCTGTCTTAATTCTGGGACCTGTCAGCAGATTGGTGAAACAGGATATCAGTGCACATGTTTGCCTGGATTTTCTGGACAAAATTGTCAAAGTAGGTTTCTGTCTAACTGACGACAGTAATAAATGTTCTCTTTACATAATATCATGTTACAAATTGGTTCAACACAAATCAACAACTCTGCATCCAATACATCCGAATATTTTAAGTAAGCCACCTTGCATGATAAAAATATGCACACTCGTAGATGCACCATTGTTGATTTCTAATGAGCCATTCAATAACATTGAATCCCAAATGTTTTCTGATTGACACCAATTTACACTAATTCATAACCATTTTTTAATGTTCCTATTGTCAACTCATCTTATTGTCACTATATGTGTTGTATCCTGAATGTAACCTATATTTCCAACTCTTATCCATAAAACAAAGATTCCACTATCCCAAACAGTGGTAGACACAGAATATGAACTTTTGTTGTTGTTACAAGAGGTATATAACTTTTCAAAGAAATACTGAGATATTTGGTAGTATCTTATAAACCTTATTAATTTTTTCAGAAAAGTTATAAAAGTATTGATATTAAATGATAATTAGATCTATATCTGCTTTGCAGTTTGAGAGTTATGTCTTTGATACTTATTTTTGAGTCAGCACTAGGTCAGTTCAAAGAGGTAGCATTTTTACCCTGCACAACTAAATTCATTTGGAAGTAACAGTTTTTCAACGTCATATGGATTGTTTTTTGTAATAATGCCTTACAAACTAAAGTCATATTTTACTCTTGCTTTTTGAATTCATAAATACTTTACTGACTAAAGAGACATCTTGCTATTGATAATATGACTATATGATTCAATGTGTGTTTCCTATTAACAGCTAACGTGTGTGACCCTAATCCTTGTCAAAACCAAGGAATCTGTCAATCTTCTGGAGACTCTTACACCTGTTCATGTCCTGACGGTTATTCAGGGATTAATTGTCAGAGTAAGTTTGTGATTAATTTGGTTCAATTTTGTCTTTAGCATATCAACCACCATGAGTTGTTTAGAATGAAATGCCCTCTAAACCAATTTGAAATGTCTCAACTTGATATCTGGATAGTTTTTCATTAAAGTTGTAAATTTTGTATCAATGGTGTCACCATTACGGGCTTATATATTTTCAAATATTGAATACATACTTAAAGTATGCAATCCATGTAATTATGGCAACCAAATGTGCCATGTAATTATTAAGCACCATTGCATGGTTCTTGTCTTGCCAATAGGCAGCTAAATACATCCAATGTCTTTGCCATGGTTCCTCAGTGTAAGTGCAGGGTTGCATTATTATATACAAATGTGATCGGCACCCTGTATTTTAGCATCATATGATCAGTATTATACAAGTAATTATGACATGGACAATTGGACATGCTTGTCAGATAATAATGATAATAAAGCAGGAAATTAAAGTGCATTATTAAGACACCTTAATCTGCATCACAAGAATAGGAAAATGGTTTACATTACAAACCTTACCTTATGTATAAATAAGTCTTTGTCAAAGACACAATTTACCGATCGCCAAAGGCGCTAGTTTTGGCGAGAGTCCAGGTAGAGTTCTAAACAGCTTAATGCGAGTCCAGCCGGAGGCTATGTTTGCTCGCGAAATCGCAAGGTCTCTTTATAGCAGTTATACAGGCTGTAACACAGACTACTCATACATAACATTTCATAGTCCTATGAAATTATACTGACAGGATGAACCCTGAAAAATCAAACTAATGATAGTTCTAAATCTAGCTTTAAAATTGAATGAAATTAGATTCAGTTGTAGAAGCTGTATTAAAGAAGAGCTGAGGAAAGTACTGAATATTTTGAATAAAACTATTATTCCAATTCTCTGTGCAGCTGACGAATGCAATCCTAACCCATGTCAAAACCAAGGAGAATGTGTTGGCGTCGGCTCTTCATTTCAGTGTAACTGTCAACAAGGCTATATAGGAGATACTTGTGAAAGTGAGTCAGAAAAAAGTGAATCTCATTAGTACTTGCTAAATTGTTGTAAAAAAATGTGATCGGTATAATGCTGACATGTTTTGGACCATTTTGTGAGAGATAGGCGGGATGGTGATAGGCTTAGGAAGCTTTTTTATTAGATAACATTTACTAGATTTTTAAAGTCTTGTGTGAGTATCAACATGATATACCAGTGGTGAAATTTTGATTCTATGTTTTTATCAAACACAAATATTTTTAAACCATGTACTCTATTAAATCAAGAAGAGTAGTTAATGTTCTTAACATCATTAAAATCATGCGTAATTTAAGCTAGTTTAACTTCACACTCATAGAGTTTTTATTGTATAGCATTTATAGGAGAGTGAGAAGGAGCCTGGCAGAAAACAAATAATGCTGATATGTTTTCTCTCCTTCCTGTTTTAGCCAGTGTTTGTGACAGTTTTACATGTTTAAATGGTGGTGTCTGTGTTGTAATCATGGGAGATCCTGTCTGTTTTTGTACCAATGGATTCTCTGGAGATAACTGTGAAAGTGAGTCTATGTTCATTAACATTGTTATAACTTCTTATCTTATAATTTCTTATGTATTGGTCAAGTTTTTGTTTTTGTTAAATTCTGTAATTAATATTCATTTTTTCTGTCTGACATTCTGTCTTGTGTAAATGTAAATTTGGTTTTAATTAATCAATGTTGTTTTTCAGACAATCCATGTTCATCTAATCCATGTATGAATTCTGGAACCTGTCAACTGAATGGTTTGGATGGTTTCAGCTGTACATGTCCACCTGGATTTTCTGGACAAATCTGCCAAAGTATATAACTTGTTCTCTTTTAATTTTGTTATCTTTTATATATGGTTGAATGTGAAGTAAGCCAAACTAATCTAAATTAATGTTGTAACACTAACTAATTTAAATTAACTAAATACTAAATAGTAATATCAACATTTTCTAACATGTCATTGATCTATTTTGTGTTTTGTGTTGTGTCTTTTTGTTGTGTTTCTTTTCTATTATTAGTTGATGTTTGTAGTCCCAATCCATGTGAAAACCAGGGAGTTTGTCAACCATTTGGTTCCAGTTATCAGTGTAATTGTCCAGATGGGTTTTCTGGAATAAATTGCCAAAGTGAGTGTACTAGAATGATCTTTTTAACGGTGAAACGAAGAACATTGATAAAGACAGATACGAACACACAGTTGGTAGATTCACTTAGTTATTCGTGATTAATTTTATGTTAACGAATTTTGAAATTCATATTTAACTCAACCAATCTTAATATTTATAGTTCTAACATAGTCCATATAACACAACATTTGTAATTATGAAACTGAATGTGTTAGCATATATTTAGTTCAATAATGTTGACTGTTGCTAGTTTAACTGAATCACTGAATAGCACAAGTTATTAACCAATGAATTAAGATGTTTGAACACTAGTTCAGCTGAATGATATACTGAATGTTTCTGTATAGTTCAACCCCATTACACCAAATAATAATGAATTTGGATGTTCAGCACTAGTTCAATGATGCACAGTACTTATTGCACACATTTTAACATTTGCAATGTCACTGAATATCACAGACTTTTAACCCACTGTTTTAATGCCTAGAATTCACTATACAGTTAGATATATGTGTTAAATGGTTACTGAATATTTTAACACTCGTTTTGACAGAAGTCTTTTAATCAAATCATTAAAATGTGAAATTAACCTCCATTTATATGTCAAGCACAAGTTAGACACATCACTATGATTTTGTTCATGTCACTTTTACTCAAATGAAACGTTTTGTCACTACTTAAATAGGATCATCACTCTCAATTCCCTACTTGTATTTCCATTATATTTTCCATCCTATCCATTTTTGTTTCTTTATTTCCCTCTTTTCTGATTCTAGTTGATGCTTGTAATCCCAACCCTTGTGTACAAGGAGTATGTGAACGAATTGGAAATTCCTATCAATGTAATTGTCCTCTTGGCTATTCTGGAACTAACTGTGAAAGTAAGTGTATCAATTCTTTTATTTGCCTGATAGATATGGCTAGTTTCTTATAGAATATGACTCAATCTAGACACTGAATCAGTTCAGGTAGACACTGCTTTGAGAGTTCAGTTAAACTGTTTCAGTTAGAATAGCTTCTGATAGATTCAGTTCAGTCAAACACTGCTTCAGGTAGATTCAGTTCAGTTAAACACTGCTTCAGTTAGATTCAGTTCAGTTAGACACTATTTCAGTTAGATTCGGTTCAGTTCAGTTCATTTAGATCAGTGCTTCTCAACTTGCAGTGCTCATGCCAAAAGTATAAAAAAACTTATGAAAAAATGTGCATTTTGTGCTTAGCCATATATTTTTACATTTTGTGACGCATTGGAAGAAAAAAGTTGAGAACGCCCAGTTAGAATAATTAAATGTAATACCTTAGATGTAGTATCAGTTTTTAATATATTTTTGATTAATTAAATGAGCCACATTGTAACAAGTAACAATTTCATAAATACTGACTTAGATTGATATACATATGTTTTTCAAAAACACTCAATTAATTTCATTTAGAATGAATGGAAGAAATTGATAACTCTTTATTGATCATAATTCCTGCTCATTGAGTAGTCACAAAATATTATTATATATCAGATCAAAACAAGTCTTAACATTTCAATATAGAATCACGATACAATTTGTAGTATTTATCAGTAACTTTTTAATTCAATTTTCTTTCATCTTCTAGAAATATTTTGCTTTTACATCCTATCATAATGCACTTAACCCACCCATTACTTTTCTTTTAGTTAGTGTCTGTAACACATTTTCATGTTTAAATGGAGGCTTATGCCAAATCGACAACAGTGGCAATCCGATTTGTTTTTGTACCGATGGATATTTTGGAGACACATGCCAATGTGAGTGATTTCTTTAAATTCTTTTGTTTTCTTTTAACTTGTGGTTAATAGCAAAATAACAATATCTGTATTTTGTAAGAAAAATTAGTAGAATTTGCTCCAACAACATAAGAGCAAGTGTCCAGAAGAAAACTGTATTGAGTAAGCAACTTTATGTTTGTTGTGACTGTTTCTTAACTAAAATATGATTTTATGAATATTATTGAATTGATTAAGACTTCATGATAGATTAAGTTTTCATAGAATAATAACCAACTTAAATCATAAATCAAATTTATTAAGCTCTTAGCCCTTAATGGCATTCATATTTAGATCAAAGTCATCAGTACAGAGTAACACTGTATTACGGCTGCTGACCATGTAGTAATTATATTCTGCCTCTATGTTGTCAAGTTTGTTTTTGTATCTGCATACTTTTCTTGCAGTCCATCCGTGTAGACCTAATCCTTGTTTGAATTCTGCAACTTGTCAACTGAATGGGGTCAATGACTATATTTGTTCTTGTCCTGCTGGATTTTCGGGACGGAATTGTCAAAGTAGGTCTTATTCTTGTCTTCTGGTTTCATTTTGTACATCAGCAAAAGTTGTCATACTATGGATTCAGTGTCTATGGCAACTTAAAGTTGTAGGGACAAAGAGTCATTAAAGTAAATGATATCTTGAAACTTCGTTATCTAACTTGAAGTTGTCAATATCTGACTTTGTTATAGGGATAATGGCCTTTATTAGTAAAGGAAATTTTGAAACTGAATGAAGGCAATTAGAAATGCATATTGTTGGCTTAATGATCTATAATATTAAGTAATATTGGGAAGAGTATAAAGTATACTTTAGGTCCCATCAAAAACATAACCCTAACCTAAACCATAAAACTAACCTTAACCCTAACCCTACCTGCTAACACTAACCTTAACCCTAACCTAGACCTTAACCCAAAAATGTTGGATGGGACCTAAAGTATACTTGGTCCTAATATTTTTAAACTGAGTCATGCTTAAGCGAATAAGTAAAATGTATACATCTAGTTTGCATTTCAACGAGATTGCATATTCTTAGTTGTTTGGAGCATGATGTGATTTGCATTTTTATTTTGTAGCAAATGCATGTGCCCCTAATCCATGTTTGAATTC
This sequence comes from Ophiothrix spiculata, assembly GCA_000969725.1. Taxonomy (NCBI): domain Eukaryota; kingdom Metazoa; phylum Echinodermata; class Ophiuroidea; order Amphilepidida; family Ophiotrichidae; genus Ophiothrix; species Ophiothrix spiculata. Next base: position 36,541 of record JXSR01S074059.1, on the reverse strand, counting down.
TGGGACGTGTCTACCTGATGCTTTGAATGGCTACCAGTGTACTTGTCTACCTGGATTTACTGGACAAAATTGTCAAAGTATGTGTAAAAAAGTGACTATGTTTTTAATGTTTTTCCATCCATAATTTATGTAAATTGCTAAAGCTAGCCATTTTTTGTATTAATGGCTATGAAATCAAAGATATCCATGACAAAAAGTGCTCAGAAAGGATTGATTATAGGGAGCTTAATCATCTGTTCAAGCACAAAAGTGCATTCTAAAAATTCTAATCTTGAAAGAACAAGAAAAACAAAGAAGAAGCTGATACATTTTTGATAACCATAATGACAAGTTTTGGATGGTTCAATGAGGCCAAAAAAAAAAGAACTCTGTCTCAGCTTTCTTAGGCCCAAAACCCTAAGCGCTACGCGTTTTTGTTTTTTTAGTCAAAAAGGCTATGCGGATGCGGAAATCTTTTTTTATTACGTTTTTAGGTCACTATTTTTTTCCCGGCTGATTCGAGGCCAAATTTTTTTCCCTTCTTTTTTATCTCTCAAAGCAAAAAATCTCCTGAAAACCTAAAAAAGAAAAGATATGCGGTAAAATTGTCTTTTTTTCTTTGGCCTAAGGTCTTTCAAAATACATAGTATACAACCTCTCTAGCTTGTTTATTATTAAATATATTTGAAATAATGTTATTTTAAAATTAAACTTTTTAATCAGTTGACGGCTGTAGTCCAAATCCCTGTCAGAACCAAGGTGTATGTCAGCCTTTAGGAGATTCTTATCAATGTGTTTGTAGACCAGGATTCACTGGAATCAATTGCCAAAGTAAGTTGGATCCAAAAGTTTCAAATTTCTTACTTCAAAAAAATAAAGAGACCAATGATATTTTTCATTTTATCTTCTTGTATGTGACATGTGTTTCTGACCTTTTCCATATTCAGCAAACCTGTGTGTCCCAAATCCATGTCTAAACCAAGGAACTTGTGTGTCATCTGGAAATAGTTTTCAGTGTAACTGTCCTCCAGGATACTCTGGGAATCTTTGTGGAAGTAAGTTAAGTGGTTGGAATCTTTAAATTTGAGGAATGATATCATCTGGATTTTGAGTTCTGAAATCACAAACGGTGGGATGTTATTTAAGTTGGTGGATTAATAAGCTTGATCTGCTGCTTCTCTAAAAGTGTTCAAAAATGTGAATGATATGATTGATTTCATCTTGAAATTTATTTAGTATTCATAATATGCTAAGAATAGGGATGTATGTGAGATGTGAATTGTACCCATTTGCTTTATCACACTTTTCATTCATTTGAATCCTATATTTACTCATTCATGTATTATTAGTAATCTAATTCCACCAACATTTTTAGCACACCAGTAACATTGCCTCCATTCATTTATCCACTATAGCTAGTGTGTGTGACTCATTTCAATGTTTAAATGGTGGACTATGTCAGATTATCATGGGGAGTCCAGTTTGTTTTTGTACCAATGGCTTTTCTGGAGATAATTGTGAAAGTGAGTGTAATTCATTAATTTACTTATTGTGCCGTATTTGTCTTTATATTGTTTGTGTAGTTATATGTTGAAAAACTTATGTGTTTTTATGTCATATTCATTGTGTTCATTTGTTTGTTTTACATTTATCATTGTCTCCCATTTTAGTCAACCCATGTTCATCTAACCCATGTTTGAATTCTGGAACCTGTCAACTGAATGGTTTGGATGGTTTCACCTGTGCATGTCCACCTGGATTTTCTGGACAAATCTGCCAAAGTATGAGCAAATTTATCCTCTTATTTTAATAAGAATTTGTTAGTCTTATTCTTTCATGTAGCAGTATTAAAAACATAGTATGAAAGTGAGAGAAAATTGTAAAGTACAAAAAGTTTCATGTAAACGTGATAGTTAAAAAGAACTACTTAATAAATTAATTAGAAATTTTGGACAGATTAGCTTTGTGATTATTTTTTCTGAAAAGCAACCACACTCAAATTTTCTGTTGTTGCAAACTTCATATCCGTTGTATCATTGTTTTGTTTTTATATGTCTGTTCATAGTGGACTCATGTTCATCTAATCCGTGTTTGAATTCTGGGACCTGTCAAGTGAATGGAGTAAATGGTTACATTTGCACATGTCCAACTGGATTCTTTGGACCAAGATGTGAAGGTGTATCAGTGGACCCATGTTTATCTAATCCGTGTTTGAATTCTGGGATTTGTCAGCAAAATGGAGTAAATGGTTACACTTGCACATGTCAAACTGGATATTCTGGACCAAGATGTGAAAGTATGATAATTGTTTCTTTTAAAATCATTATTTGAATTCAGTATCTAATACCGAGATGTTTTTGATATCTTGACAATGTCACTTTGTACCAAATTTAATCGTATCACTAGAGCTTAGATTAGCTGACTACAGGTATTTGTCTCATGTCTTTTTGTAACCTCAGATTTCAGGGGACATGTTAAGTTTTTTGATGATATTTGATACTCAGATTTGACTTACATTTGCATGTTTTGAAAATTACAATAATTACAGAGTAATATATAAGCAAAGTGAAAGCTGTAAGCTACATACATGCTGAAATCCAATGGGGTTAAGTGCAGTTAACTCATAAAATGTGCATTTGTGCCAATTTTTGCAAAGAGTTCTGTAAAAAGCCGAGACAATATGTGTTTATTATATTATAATAGTTGTCACATTCTTGATCAAGTTGTTTTTTCATTCGACTTGCAGTCTTGCGCTGTTAGTGGTTCTCCGTTGATGCCTGTCTAGCATGCTTATTTGTTATGGATTTCAGTCACTTATTATTTATTACATGTTTAAGAAATTTCTGTCTCTATTTCACAATTTACAGTTGACATATGTAGTCCAAACCCCTGTCAGAATCAAGGAGTATGTCAGCCTTTAGGAGATTCCTATCAGTGCGTTTGTAGGCCAGGATTCACTGGGGTCAATTGCCAAAGTAAGTTGGATACTTACAGAACTTAAGTTATTTGATATTTTCTTACTTTCTAAAAAATTTGAAAAACCATTGAATTATATTTATTTGATTTTTTAGTGAGTTATGTATTTTTAACCCTTTCCACATT
>JXSR01S074059.1:6095-25046 GCA_000969725.1 Ophiothrix spiculata | reverse complement strand
ATTCATTCATCCACTATAGCCAGTGTGTGTGACTCATTTCAATGTTTAAATGGTGGACTATGTCAGATTATCATGGGCAGTCCAGTTTGTTTTTGTACCAATGGATTTTCTGGAGATAGTTGTGAAAGTGAGTGTAATTTATTAACTTTTTGTTGTTGTATAATCCACAGTTTATATTATTTTTTACGTTAAATAAAATCTTTCAGTTTTATTATATGTTATGTTTATTATTGTGTTCCCCTGACTGTACGCACTGATTATTGTGTCTCCCATTTCAGTTAACCCATGCTCATCTAACCCATGTTTGAATTCTGGAACCTGTCAACTGAATGGTTTGGATGGTTTCACCTGTACATGTCCACCTGGATTTTCTGGACAAATCTGCCAAAGTATGAATACATTTTGGTGTCTTATTGAAAATATTTTAAATGCAATTTTATACTCCATGTTTGTTTGGAATACTTTTATAAAAATTAAAAGCCATTGAATGAGATATATGAGATGATTAAATCAACAGTAATCAATGGGTTTCAAAAGGATGGAAATTGTGAATTTTGTTTTTGTTTTCTTGCAATTCAAACAGTTGATAGTTGTAATCCCAATCCATGTGAAAACCAAGGTGTTTGTCAGCCATTTGGGAATTCTTACCAATGTGTGTGTAGGCCTGGTTTCTCAGGGCAAGATTGCCAAAGTAAGTGCAGGGTTTTATACAGGTATTTGCCGATTTTAAATCTTGGCAACTTTGCCGCAAGTAATACGGACCATACTTAAAAAGACTATTTACATTTGTACCATCATCTACTTAATGTATAAATGGATTGTGCCATGAGGTATCTTGCAGCTTAAAGAAAAGTGATTTATGTTTTTTAAAATGTTATGAACACATTTTTAGAAAAAGTTATCATATGACTATGTTGGTTTTGATAATTTTTTCTTTATCCACCATTGGCATTCAGCAAATCTGTGTGTCCCAAATCCATGTCTAAACCAAGGAACTTGTGTGTCATCTGGAAATAGTTTTCAGTGTAACTGTCCGCTGGGATACTCTGGGAATCTCTGTGGAAGTAAGTCTTTTTTTGAATTGGAGTTACATGTGAAATTTTTTTGACGTGATTTTTTGAGATGGGGATATTTTTCTTCTGACTGACTTAAGATGGTTGTTTTGTAATGGTTGATAAACTATATCATTGAAATATATAGGCACTGATATTACTCAAGCTTAATTAAATAATAAGTGACACGAGTATTTCTTATTTTTTAGTAGATAACAATTTAGTGAAGTACTGAATCATGTAGTATTCAACAATTTACATACAATTTCTTTTCTAATTAGCGACACAAATAAGTATTTCTTACTTTTTAGTGTCTATAACAATTTAGCGAAGTACTGAATCATGTAGTATTCAACAATTTACATACAATTTCTTTTCTAACACATCTGTTTTAACAATAATATTAAATTCATTTCACTGTAGCTAGTGTGTGCGACTCATTTCAATGTTTAAATGGTGGACTTTGTCAGATTATCATGGGCAGTCCAGTTTGTTTTTGTACCAATGGATTTTCTGGAGATAATTGTGAAAGTGAGTGTAATACTTTTTGTTGTAGTATAATCCACAGTTTATTATTATTTTTATGTTAAATAAAATCTTTCATCAATTTTATTATTTGTTATGGTCATTATTGTGTTTCTTTGACTGAATACACTGATTTTGTGTCTCCCATTTCAGTCAACCCATGTTCATCTAACCCATGTTTGAATTCTGGAACCTGTCAACTGAATGGTTTGGATGGTTTCACCTGTTTATGTCCGCCTGGATTTTCTGGACAAATCTGCCAAAGTACGAATACATTTTGGTGACTTATTGAAAATATTTTAAATGCAATTTTATACACCATGTTTGTTTTTGAATATTTTTATAAAAAATTAAAAGCCATTGAATGAGATGATTAAATCAACAGTAATCAAGGTTTCAAAAGGATGGAAATTGTGAATTTTGTTTTTGTTTTCTTGCAATTCAAACAGTTGATAGTTGTAATCCTAATCCATGTGAAAACCAAGGTGTTTGTCAGCCATTTGGGAATTCTTACCAATGTGTGTGTAGGCCTGGTTTTTCAGGGCAAAATTGCCAAAGTAAGTGCCTTTAATAATTCAGGGTTTTATACAGGTGTATGCCGATTTAAAATCTTGGCAACTTTGCCACAAGTAAAACTGTACAAAATAGAAAACATTTTACACGTCTAGAGTTGTCCCTATCAGGTTCGGACCATACTTAAAAAGACTATTTACATTTGTACATAATGTACTTAATGTTTAAATGGATTGTGCCATTAGGTATCCGGCAGCTTTAAGCAAAGTGATTTATGTTTGTTAAAATGTTATGAACACATTTTTTAGAAAAAGTTATCATATGATTGATTACGTTGGTTTTGATATTCTTTTCTTTATCCACCGTTGGTATTTAGCAAACCTATGTATCCCAAACCCATGTCTAAACCAAGGAACTTGTGTGTCATCTGGAAATAGTTTTCAGTGTAATTGTCCACTGGGATACTCTGGCAATCTCTGTGGAAGTAAGTCAGGAGTAACATGTGGAATTTGTTTGACATTTGAGATGGGGATATTATACATCTAATTGACTTTAGATGGTTGTTTTGTAATGGTTGATAAAAAGTCTCATTAAAATATATAGGCACAGATAATACTCAAGCTTTAGTAAATAATTAGCGACACAAATAAGTATTTCTTACTTTTTAGTGTCTATAACAATTTAGCGAAGTACTGAATCATGTAGTTTTTAACAATTTACATACAATTTCTTTTCTAACACATCTAAAAATATAACATTAAATTCATTTCACTATAGCTAGTGTTTGTGACTCATTTCAATGTTTAAATGGTGGACTATGTCAGACTATCATGGGGAGTCCAGTTTGTTTTTGTACCAATGGATTCTTTGGAGATAATTGTCAATGTGAGTGTAGATTTCACTTTATTTCACTCTTCAAATATAATTATACTTATTAATATTCTTAACACTTAAACTGTTGCCATAATTCTAATTAAACTGAATCCCTAATCGAATATATATTTAACTAAATACTCCCTGCAGTATTTCTCAAGTGATATCAATGACTACGCTGTTATTGTAGTCTTGACTATTATAATTACTCTTTTAATGTTATTAATGATTTATTCCTTTTTAAAGTCATTAAGCTAGCCAAAATGTAATCATTTTTGAATCTCATATACTTGAATTATCAACCTTCATTGTTGAACCATCAAATTGATGATATATGCAAGTATAATTCATTTTTTCAAATATTTTTCCCACATAGAATTTTGCTTTCAAATCTTCAAGCTTGTCACACTCAAGCCTAAAAGTTGCAATTTCCATCACTTTATTTTAGACAAAAAATACATTATAGATACTAAGAACATACAGGTATAAATTGCTATCTTGTGTACCTATCATTTTCCTTTTTCAGTGGACCCATGTGCATCTAATCCATGTTTGAATTCTGGAACCTGTCAGCTGAATGGAATAAATGGATTTACCTGTACATGCTCACCTGGGTTTTCTGGACAAATGTGTCAAAGTATGATAAGCATATTTCTTTTTAATTTCTCCTTCTAATGGTGATCGCATTTTTCTTAAATATATGCTCATTAATTAAAAGATCTAAAGAGCTACTGAGTTTTGCAAGTGAAGCCTGTTAGGTCATGTAACTTCAACTCCATACATAAATGAATCAATATAACAACATTGATTCAATCTTGAAATATTTATATCTTTGTATATTCTTAAAAATAAAAACCTTCCAACTCCTTCATGTGAATAAAATTCATTTTTTTGCGCTTAATAAGCAATTGATTCTCAATGCGCACTTTTTTTTTACTTGATTCCAAATATATTTAACAGTCCATTTGTTTTAGGATCCTTAGTTAATCATTTTCTTTTTCCTCTGATGAGAAATCGGATGTTGGATAATAATAAATTAAAGAAAAAACATTTTCTAAACTATATCTTTATTCACATTCAGCAAACCTGTGTGTCCCAAATCCATGTCTAAACCAAGGAACTTGTGTGTCATCTGGAAATAGTTTTCAGTGCAATTGTCCTCCTGGATACTCTGGCAATGTCTGTGGAAGTAAGTTTGATGATTCCGATTTTCCAATAAAAAGTTCCTAACTAGAATCCAAATTATCTCCTGAAGCCCTTGTCATAGAAACTTTACCTGTTCTCCAAATTGTTACTGGATTTAAAAGGTGACCGATAAGGATCATCGTAGTACTGATATTTTGTTCGATTCAAAATGGAGATGTACATTGTATAAATACATGATTTAGTAAGCCTATGAATAAAGGTTAGAATAGAAAAGAGTGATTTAATCTTAGTGCTGATATTTTGTTTAATTCAAAATGGAGATGTACATTTTATGAATATATGATAAAGTATGGAATAGAAAAGAGTGATTAAAAAAAAATAAATTTACATAGAAAATAAATCTTCACATTATTGTAACTTGACAATCTGTGCACATTTCTGTAAATCACACATTTCTTTCAAACATTTCACCTCATTTGTAACAAACACCCGATTAATTCTCTTTGTTGTAGCCAGTGTTTGTGATACATTTTCTTGTTTGAACGGAGGTCTGTGTCAAGTTGACGGCAATGGCAACCCTGTGTGTTTCTGTATCGGTGGATTTACTGGAGTGAACTGTGATTGTGAGTTTCATAACTTATCATTTGTAATTTAGATTCTCATGATTTTTCATGTAAAACATTTTTTCATTGCACTATTATGTCACAATTGTACTTCATGATTTTGATTTTTTTTAACATGTTTACTTTTCATTAGTTTTTATTTCTGTTCATTTAAATATCTAATTAACTATTGTGTAATAAAAGTAAATCATTTTTAGTCATAACATGCTTTGTTTTCATCTGTATACTTCTATGTTATGTGTTATGTTTAACATGTTGTACCTTTGTGTTATCTATTATTCCATTTTCAGTGCATCCATGTATGCCCAATCCTTGTCTGAATTCTGGCATGTGTCAGGTGGATGGCATCAATGGCTACATTTGTACATGCCCTGCAGGATTCTCTGGACAGAACTGTCAATGTACGCACCAAAGTTACTCATTTGTTTTATATATAAGTAGATTCATTGAAACTGACACAAATTCACACTAATCTTACTCTTAAATTGATTTCGTAATTCAAAATTTGTGAACTTTTTCTTCAACCACATATTTTTATAATATGTTAATTTGTGTACCACTTGTGCTAATTCATCTGATCCTTGATTTGATTCAGTTAATAAAAATTTCTTTTGGCAAATGACATATTTTCAATACAGTTCCATTAAAATCATTAGGTCACTTTTGGTCCCTGTCCGATACAAAGATTTGTTGTGAGTTGGGGTTGGGTTTGTAGGAGTTCAGAATAAGTATTGCATTTTTCTATAATTTTTGCCGATGATCTCTGCAGTGGCAGTGGAAGGGATAAGCCTTGGTCCTAAAAAGGGATGAGTGTTGGCAAGGGAAAACCCTGATGTCTCGTCAAAGGTTGTAAAATAGAGCAGCATACAAATTGAAGATGAAATTATTAGTGATTTATCACCTTAGAACTTCAAAGTGATTCATAAATAAATAAATAAATAAATGCAGGTTATTCATAGTGCAGTACGTCTCCCCTAAACTTGTAATTCCACACAGCCTCAGCACACTTTACAGAGCATATACATTTAATTCATACTGTGTTAACGTTATCTTTTTCTTGTAGTAAATGCATGTGCCCCTAATCCGTGTCTGAATTCTGGGACGTGCCTACCGAATGCTTTGAATGGCTACCAATGTACTTGTCTTCCTGGATTTTCTGGACAAAATTGTCAAAGTATGAACACCATTTGATTCTTGTTTGAAATATCATAATGTAAATACAACATTGTTATTAACTTAAGATGTTGCACAATGTGCTTGGCACATTGTGCAATAGAACCAATTCATTTATAATGATAAATAGTAGCCAATTTACTGTGCATCAGTTCCAAGTATTAAAATAATAAATGTTGACAAAATAGTTAACACATTTTAACAAAGGAATGTTAAAAAAGGGTCAGGGTTAATTGGAATTATTCTTCCATATGTATAACTTAATGAAATAATTTTGATTTAATTTTCTGTTTTTGGCAATTGTATTACATTTGCAATTGTGGAATGGTTTTCCCCTTCAGTTGATGCCTGTAGTCCGAATCCCTGTCAAAACCTAGGTGTCTGTCAGCCTTTAGGAGATTCTTATCAGTGTGTGTGTACTCCAGGATATTCTGGGCTCAACTGCCAAAGTAAGTTGCTAGGTTAGGAATGGAGATTGCAGATTTGATACTTTGAAATATTTCAAATTGTTGCGATTTGGTATATCAAATCAAGGCTTAGCATATTCTTTGCTTTTTAACTACCTTTCTCTGTAACAGAAACTTGTATGGATTGAAAAGTCTAGTTTGTAGTTGTTGTGCCTGGTTACTCAGATGAGGGATCAAAAATGAACCCAGATTTTTGTACAAATATCCAACATTGTGATAACGCAGATTGGAATTTTTTTTCAAATCATAATCTAACAATTAAATTAATAAATAGATAAGCTAGTCAATTTTAACATAATATTAATACTCTGAAAACAAAATTATTTTAACACAATTTCAATCATTGTAGTACTTTGTAGGTGCTTTTTGGAAAAAAGTATACTTTAGGTTCCATCCAAAACTTATCCCTAACCCTAACTGTAACCCTAACCTTAACCCAACACCCATAACCCTTAAATGTTGGATGGGGCTTAAAGTATATTTGGTCCATGCTCTTTGTTGCACCTTTTCTTCATTTTTAACATGCTTATCTTACATCTTATGTAGCTAGTGTGTGTGACTCATTTCAATGTTTAAATGGCGGACTTTGTCAGATTATCATGGGCAGTCCAATTTGTTTTTGTACCAATGGATTCTTTGGAGATAGTTGTGAATGTGAGTTTTGTTTTTGACTATTTCCAATCTATATATAACTGTACCAAGAGAGTAATTTTTATAGTTCATCAATTAATATTAATTTCTTTATGACATAAAAGTTCATATAATCTACGCCCTAGAACATAAAATCATTGTTAACAAAGTTTGATAAAAAACTTAGATTGTTGATTCTCAATTAAGTTAATCATAACATTTTTTTTATATCAAGCAAGTACTACATATTAACTGTAAATAGACTGTTAATCCAGAAATTGCCATTACAGTGCTTTTTAATTTAGCAATTATTATCATAGTCGTAAGATCAGGTTTGGATATCCCACTTTTGTTATATTTAAACTTTTTTCCAACTTTTTCAAACAGAATTCATCTTTGAACCTGTGGAAATTGTCTGTCCAAGGGCCTTTTCGATTAAATTGTATTTTTGTCAAAAATGAAATACAATTTCAATTATTTAGGGATAGAGTGTAGGTGCTTGTGGGGATTGGTTTACGGATATTCTCAGTTGGTTCAATTTTTGTTGTGTAACCACTAAACTTGTATCTGTTTCAGTGGACCCATGTTCATCTAACCCATGTTTGAATTCTGGAATCTGTCAACTGAATGGTGTGGATGGTTTCACCTGTACATGTCCACCTGGATTTTCTGGACAAATCTGCCAAAGTAGGAGAAATATTTTTATGTACTGGTTAAATTGTTTGCTATTTTTATTTTGTTATGATTCAACTGTAAAAATGATTAAAGAGAGAAGATTCAGGACCTATGTAAAGGCTTTGGTAAATTAGAATTTCTCTGATATTAACACCAATCATCTTAACACTATATCAATCAATGACATCTTAAGTCATTAACATGCAACCTATGACTTCTTTATATTTTCTTATCCCAATGATATAAATTTTCATTTATTGCTCAAAGTTCCGGTACCTTTTTTGCACTTTGAATTTTTTTTTAATTACAATACCATGGTTCCTTCCTCTTGGATGGCTATTTTCAGGAGCATATTATTCCTTATCAAATGTCAGGCCTTATATTTGTTGTACAACTAAATTATGTAATGTCACTTTGCATCAAAATACACATTATTCAGAACTATCATAAATAAGTTTTTCAGTTAATATTGAGGATTACAACAATCCTACTTTCTAGGATTATGGTCACTAGCAATTGTCATTCACCAAGAATTATTGTCCAGATAGAGTAACAGGCTTTTTCAAATTGCCATTGTCATGCTTTGTATTTGTCCTCTTACCAGATAATGCATGTAGTCCGAATCCTTGTCAGAATCAAGGAGTATGCCAGCCATTTGCTGATAGCTATCAATGCACCTGTCCTGAAGGGTATTCTGGCACAAACTGTCAAAGTGAGTCATTATCCAGCAAATTATCTAAAATCTACTGATTTTAGATATGAAATCTGAAATCACACTAGAGTCAGAAACTCCATTAGTCAAAAAACATGAACTCCATCAGTCCAAAACCCCATAGTCTTAATATACTTACCCTATAGGCCAAACAATAATTTATTGGACAATTCAAACAAAAATCCATTGTACGGGTTGCATTTACAAACAATGGGCCCTGCACTCTGAATTTCTGTTTAAACTGTCCAATAATTTTTTTTTTTTGCCTATAACTCTAACCATTATCCTAACTCTAACCTTAAACCTAATAACCCTTACTGTAACTGTAATCCTAATCATCAGGTCTATAAGTAAATCTCACTATGGGTTTTAGGACTGATGGGTGCTTCAGAGTTAAATGTTGAACCAGGGTTTCTTTTGACAAATATCAGAATTCAAAGTGGTAAATTTAGTCATTCATTAAAGTCATCATAACAAAACCAAGGTGTAAACACTTACTACTGACGGTGTAAATTTAGTCTTTTCACAAAATAATTGTAATAGTCTTATATCATAGATGTTGTTGATTATGAATATAATATGAATAATATTAGAATTTTAAGATCTTCAAATTTCAATTTTCTGTGCCTAGTCTACAGAAACTATCCCTGATGACAACACATAGAATCGTAAAGTAGTAGAATCACTTAGAATTTCTATCATTAGTATCTGCTTCTACTAACCATTAATTATTAATTCCATATACAGCATTCATTTGTAGTCCTAATCCTTGTCTGAATCAGGGAGTTTGTCAACCATCAGGAGGGTCCTATGCCTGTACCTGTCTGCCAGGGTACTCGGGATCTAATTGTCAGAGTAAGTGAGATGAAATACCCGGGAGAGGAGGGCGGGTTGACCCGAATCCATGCTTGAATCAAGGGGTTTATTAACCATTAGGAAGATCATATTATTTACCTTTCTGTCAGAGATAGTGAAATGGGATACATGGGAGAAGAGGAGGGGAGGATATGACCATAACCTTGGCCTGAATCAAGGAGTCTTTGTCAGTCATCATTAGGATCCTATTTTGTGTATACATCTGCTGGGTTATTCAGGATCTAATCGTCAAAATAAGTAAAATGAAATACAATTTAATCGTGGGGTAAAATCTATAACCCTGCTTTCATCATAGCAGCCCAGGGAACATGCTAAGCAGCTGAAATGAAAAAAAAAAAATTCCAAACCCATCCGAATCACTTATTACTCTCTCTTTCTTTGTAGCCGATGCATGTGGTACCTTTAATTGTTTGAATGGAGGTATCTGTCGAGTCAATAATGGCGCTCCTCAATGTCTATGTACTAACGACTATTATGGAACCAATTGTCAACGTGAGTGTTATCATCCATCAAATAAACCATATCATTAGAAGCCTTTGATAACAATCTTAATTTCATATTTCTGTTTACAATGTTGAAAAGACAAAGATTTGTAAATATATCATACCATTTTTGTATTTTTAATCATGAGGTGTGGTTTTCCACCTTTCAGTAACTTCAAACATGCGGGTTTTCAACAAATTGTAAAAAATACAATTTTGTGTCCACATTGTAACACGATGTCTTGGTAAACTTTCCCATGATAGCTATAAAAATAATACAACGCGAGCACTGATGTGCACTTTACTGTATGAAATCATAAATCATAAAATAATTCTGATGTAACATCATGTCATGTTTTGTGTTTATCATATGATTGTGTATTTCAGTACATCCATGTATACCGAGTCCTTGTCAGAATTCAGGAATGTGCCAGGTTGTTGGATTGGGTAGTTATGAGTGTTCATGCCCGCTGGGATTTTCTGGACAAAATTGTCAAAGTATGCCACAGAATTTCTTGTTCATTTTTAAATACGATAGATATTCAAGTAAATTCACATTGACATCCATTTCTCATGAATCTTTAGAAATTTTAATTCCATCTTTCATTATGTCATTTGTTACATTTTGAAGCAGCGTAGTAATGTGTCCCTAAATTATATATAAACCATTGCTAAGTCAAAAACTTGGGCAAAAATCTTTCTTATTTCGACATATAATTTTGAATTTGGTCCATAAAACATATTGTTATCATATGGTTATTGTTTTCCTTGCAGTCAACATTTGTTTTCCTAATCCTTGCTTGAATCAAGGAGTATGTCAGCCTTCTGCAATTGGCTTTCAGTGTTCATGTCAAGATGGGTTCTCTGGAACAATATGTGAAAGTAAGAATGCATTTTAAATTAACTGAAAATTGATAGTATAGACGGAACAGCAATACGAGTTGAAGCATGACAAAATTTTAAATTTCTAAATGCAGCAATGATTTATGTTATAGCTTTAAAAAAAAGCTATATACATTATGATAGAAAGCATAGCAGAAGAAGAAATATTTCAAATTTATTTTACATATAGAAATGTTTGGTTTCATAATCAATAGACCAGGGTTATTTAAATTAAGAATGACAATATTATTGCTTAAAATACACAACATCAAATCTGGAATGATCCATCTCATATTACTATTGAGTGTTATGCTGAAAGAAGTGAACATTTTATGGATAAGTTTTGCTGGACAATTCAAGGAATTGCAGATAATTTCATAAAACATTAAATATTATTCTAACACATAATTTTTCACCTAATTGACTTGCCATGATCCATCCATCCAATCATGTGTTCTTTATCCAGCCGATGTATGTAACCCCTCACCATGTCTTAACGATGGCATTTGTGTAGCTACTGGTAATACTGCTGTGTGTTTCTGTAACAATGGATTCTCTGGGCAGTTCTGTGAAAGTGAGTCTGTTATGAACATTGTATTTTCTTTTCTTTTTTTTCAAATTTGAAGTTTAAAATGTCTGCTAGATTTGAGTATTTTAGTTTTGGTAATAATAGATCACGTATTGACAATTATGTGTATACTCACATTTATCCGGGTTAATTCATCTCCATTCAAAATTAAATCTAGATTACAAAATTTGAGTTGGCATTTGGGATGTGAGCAGTCGTCAAATGATTGCCCATTTTAGTCTATTTCCAAGGAAGTAGCCTGTGTAAATAAGACAAATGTTAGGGTTATGAAACACCGGATCAGCATCAAGATTTCTGGTGCTACAGCTGGTAAAAAGGTAGTTAAAATTCTATCATATGAATAATTAGAGGAATGCCCAACTCTCTGTCTTAACATATTTATTTCCTACCTATTCCTTTGCAGTCAACCCCTGTTTGTCAGCCCCATGTCAGAATGGGGGTACCTGTATATCAGATGGCAGCGGCAATTATCAATGCTCATGTATCAATGGCTTTTCTGGGTTCAACTGTCAAAGTATGGATTACCATTTAAAAAAAAAAATTATAACAGGATAAAGTATACATTATTTATTCTGAATCCATTTAAATTATTAATAATTAAGTAATATTACAAATACATAAATATTTTTTCATAATTGAAGCCAATAATTCATTACTTGTTTAAGAAACCTCCAGTTCAGTGCTTCTCAACTAGTGGCGCATGTGCCAAATTTGGTGCTTTGACTAGTTCTGATTAACGCTGTAAAAAACAAATAATTCATTAGAAATACTTTTTGGAAATGTGAATTTGATGCTTTAACCTTACATTTGCTCATTTATGTGGCTCATTGAAAAACATAGTTGAGAACCACCAGTTCAACATTAAATAAATGCACATCTAGAATAAAGGATTTCTGTCAAAATTTTCCAGAAAAATCACACATTCGAAACTATATATATATAAATAGCTACATCTACAAGAATCACACATCTTAATACAAGAATCACACATTTGAACATGAGCTTTTGTCTGATCTTTGTGATATTTTTGTTTTATCCAGTCACCCCATGTCAGTCCAACCCTTGTCAAAACGGTGCTACATGTAGATCAGATCCGCTTGGCAACTATATGTGTGACTGTTTACCAGGCTTCTCTGGAACCAATTGTGAATGTATGCATGACTTCTTTATAACTTTGTTTTAATAGGTTGTAGAATTTAGTGATATGTTAGGATGTAGTCACTAGTGGGATGTAGTTTATAGTCTTTGGTTGTTTTGATGCGAAGATTAGTTAATAATGACAAGTTGTAGATCTTTGAAAATATATTGTGTTGAACAGCTTTATCACATTGATCATTTAATGAATAGTGTTTGAGTTTAACGAAAAGATTTTAGGAGCAATATTTTGCAAATATTAAATCATTTTAATCTAATAACTAATCCTTGTTTTCGTGATAAGAGATATACAGGAATAACTTTAAAATATGTTGCATATATGAAACTGGTACTAGAAGGAAAAATTGAAGGGAAGTGTTCGGATTTGTAGTAAACTAGATCTATATCACTGCATATCATTCCTTGATCATTTGATATAAATCCATGTTTCCTCCACAGTCAACCCATGTGTTCCAACACCCTGTTTAAACGGGGGAGTGTGTCAACCGGATGGCAACACCTACATGTGTTTCTGCCCTGAAGGCTACTCAGGGCCTAATTGTGATGAATGTGAGTTCCCATTTCAAAACTCTGCTTTAAAAAAAATTAATATCATAGTAAATAATACCCAAGAATATTTGGTTGTGTTTGACCCAAGTTTTGTTTTTTGATTTCCAAAATAAATACAATGTAATATACTTTTTGAGAATTTTTGTTATCACTTGATTCCATGTTTTATGATAATGATTGATGAATTATATCATTCATGATACTTATAAATACTTTGAAGTTCCTTGTAGCAAAATCATATCAGAAAAGTTAAACATCGTATTAAAATGAACCATTTTTCTAACATTTTGAATTAATTGATAAATCTGTCCTTTGTATCATATCCCTATATATGATTTTTTTTCATACCTTTTCTTAAAATTGAATTTTCATTAGCATTATGTATAGTTATTTAAAAATAAGGTCGTACTGACTATACATTTGTTTTTGTCTTGAAAATCTAATTATCATGTTCTGCAACAATCTTTAAATAGAAAATTAATAAAAATGTATTAGTAATAGGCTTTCTTTATTTTGCCCATTCTGTCTTTGTAATATTACCATAGCAATCCATATGCCACCTTCTTTCTCCCGCAGTTGATCCATGCTCCAATAACCCCTGTTTGAACGGAGGAACCTGCACTCGTATCGGTCAGACCGCTATCCAATGCACCTGTCCGCCTCTCTTTGCTGGGCCAATGTGCGAAACACCAAGTATGTTGCAGCCGCACCACTCACGGTCATTGATATAATATAACTTTCACTGATAACTGGTTTAAAATTGTAAAGGCATGCTCTTGTATGAGTTAATACAATAGTAGTTAGATATCTAAGTATTCAGTGAGGTTTACTCAGCAATTGCAGTACCTATTATAATTGTACAGAAAATAATTGAGCAGCTTTATTCTTTTGTTATAAGATTGAATTTAAATCCAAGTAGGAACAAGTTTATTTTGGCTATGTGATATGTTGTTGCATTATAATTTATAACTAAGCACTCATTTATTTAATCCTTGAAGTGGCAACAGTCTTCTGATTAACTAAATTTTCATATAGTTTTCCTCAGTGGCGAAGATAATATTAAAAAATTAAAGATAATAGTGCACAAAATCTTAAAAATGTACATCAAAATAACATTCAACTCTGATGAACTAATAACGTAAGTTCCCTTATACAAACTAAATATCACCTTTTCAACTCAGGAATTAAATGAAATATCTACCATTACTGTTACATCCCATCACGTTTCCACACATTTGTGTCTAACTCATTCTTTGTTTTTCTAATCATTGACTGACATGATCAGTTGACCCATGTCAACCGAATCCTTGTCAAAACCAAGGTGTATGTCAAGTGACTGGAGCAAGTTTTCAATGCGTGTGTCCAGATGGATATTTTGGCAATAGTTGTGAATGTAAGTTGCTCTAAATGTTTTGGGCTTGCAGGAAGATCGGGACTTAGACTAACACTTGTAGGCTCTTTTATATCATAGATATACTTTGTACTAACCATTGTAGTTTCTTATGTAGATATGCTTTGTAGTCATATACTAACACAGATAGTTTTTTTCCTTCTCTTAGTTGTGCTATGTAGTGCGACTCAACTATTGCTTCAGAACAAGGCTATCAATTAAAAAAAGAGATTTTACACCCCTGACTTTAAGAATACACACACATCCCTATCCCAGTTTTTGTCATAACTCCTAAAATTTACACATCCAAACCTTGTACAAGACAATTTTGCTACATATTTACTGGCAGTAAATATATAGCATGAATGTTGATGCCTACCAGAGGATAATGTGATGCCAATGTGAGAAGTTTAAAGCTTGTTTCTTGGTGATGGGTTATTGCAATTTAGGATGCTTTCGTTCAATTGCTGAATATGTAGCTTTTTTATATTAGCTTAATGTAATCACAATGGTTATGATATGGTTACAGATTTTGTAATGGAAGGAATTATTTGTAGTCGCAACTATAGGACATTGATGCATCGCTTTGTTGGGAATCTGTTTTTTTGCTCAAAATTTGGTTGAGGTTTTTTTTGCTTTTGAAATCTGTTCTATTTGCTCCAAATTTGGTTGAGGTGTTCTGCTTTTCCTATTTTAGCAAACATGGTGAGCATATTTGCTTTGTCATATTTTATTCAAGCTGTTGATAAAATATTTAGGATATTTCATGTCCAATTCTATGTTTGGGTTCTTGATGCTGCTTTGGTGGTATGCCTATTTGCTTTGCTGATAATGATGGTGTATTATTTGGGATTGGCTCTGCTGTGATTCGAGGTGTCTTAGTATATAAAAGATATGGATACTATGGCTTGTTGCTTCATGAGCTTTGCATGTAGATTGTGGTATAAATTGCATTACTAACTGGAAAGGATATTTTTCTTTCAGGATCTTGATTATGACATTGAAAATACATATTCATTCACATCAGCTTTCCATGAGGCCGTATATATTTATATTTTTCAGTTTTAGATATAAGAGTGTGCCCATCTGGAGAAAAACTTGCAAAACCTGCAGAAGCAAGCTAAAACAGGAAATAAATTGCACATGCTGGAAACAGGAATTCGACATGGACATATGATGCGAAGTGGCAGAGCTATGACATGTGTCGTTGTGACATCATCAGTCCCAAACTGAAAGGTTTTTATTGTCAAAATTCCACATGCTTATTCCAATTCTTGATTTTGTTTAATTTGCAGTTGATAGCTGTGAGCCTAATCCATGTCAGAATAATGGCCAATGTATAAGAGAAGGAACTTCGTATAGATGTCAGTGCCAGGCAGGATTTACAGGGACAATGTGTGAAGGTAAGGGCCCAATGGCATCAGAATAATAGCTAATGCATTAGAGAACTTCTTGTGTATTGTTATTCATAATTTTTCCACATATATGTACTTTTGATTCTAACATCACTGCACTATTTTACCCTGTCCTTAGTTCTTACACATATAAAGTTCAGCCTTAAATGTTCCAGATAAGCCCTTTTATAGACGAGAATTGCTGACTGAAATATTGTGTTGGTATAAGCTCAGATTTTAAATTACTTAACTGTTATCAAAACTGACTACAGGTGTGACATATTATTTGCATGAACTTTCATGCAACTTCTAGGATCTGTTCTTAAATAAGAAGCAAAAGATCTGAAGGCTTTTATTTTTCCAGGTCAACAACTTGGCAAATGAGAGTTCAAAGAAGTTTGTCTTTGTTGATCTCATATTCCCATTTGCCCATCCATAACCCTATTAGTTAGATCCAGTTGCACCTCCATGTAGCCCTATGGCACTTCCCATTTATCAATCCCTATGGCTCTATTAGTTAGATCCGGTGTACCTCTCTATGACCTCAATGCCTCTTGTATGTTGCCCATCCATATGACCCTATTAGTTATTTCCAGTTGCACCTCCATAAAGCCCTAATACACTTGCAAGTTGCTCATCCCTATAGCTTATTAGTTTGATCCAGTTGCCCTTCCTTATGGTCCTATGACACTTCCAAGTGGACCCTATGGCCCTATTAGTTATATCCAACTGCACCTCCATGTAGCCCAATGGTGCTTGTCAGTTGCCTTTCCTTATGGCTCTATTACACTTCCAAGTTGCCCCTCGCTATGGCCCTATCTTGCTATGGCCCTATCCACTTGCACCTTATAACCTTACAGTTGTCCTAATTTCACCTTCCCTACTTCATATGCCCTCTAACTGCACATTTTTCCTCTCTTATTACAGTCACACCATGCACAAATAATCCATGTTTAAATCGAGGAACGTGTCAAATAGTTGGCACTACATATCAGTGTTTATGTAGGCAAGGATTCTTTGGACCAAATTGTGCACGTAAGACTTGATTTCTTTGCTGACATCAATGTTCTTGCTTAATTATTGTATTGTGATTTAGATGTTTTATTGTACACATTTATATCCCCTAAAGCATGTCGTCGGTCCCACGACAAGACCTCGTATCTCCAAAAAGTAAAATGTTCAATATCGGCAAAAACGTTTATGTCCTGGAAATATTCTACTATTTACTATTTTTTTGGCCTATAAGCTATAAATTTATTACAGTTTTGAAATGGTTTTTATCATTGTGGTTATCATGAAGGTATTTATTGGTTTTAAGCAAGAAAAATAACAAAAGTGTAGGTTTTAAGTCAGATTATTCAGATATGAGGTTTTTGTACCAAAAAGTGGACATTGGAAAAACCTCGTATCTGGAAGAAAAACCTCATATCTGAATGAAAAGATACGAGGTTTTGTCATGACATTTAGAAAATTAGGTCATAAGAGGGTTTATGATGAAGATGGACTTACCAGGTTTTGTCACAAGAAACTTTGTCTTCTCAGCTACAAAATGGTACCAAAACTCTTTTTGAACAAAATGTGAGATACAAAATTTTGTTGTGGGGCCGGCGATGTGTCATAATCATAAATGAGAATTCAGAGTTCAGGGCTCCATTGCATATCGTGACTAGCACCCATCATTTTTATAGTCAGATCATTACTTTTTGTCTGAGGAATTATGGCACATACTTGAGTAGTTAATTGTTTTGAAAAATGTTTTGTTTGTCAATATTTGACTATTTTACATCATAAGAATAACTGCATAATAATTTATTTTATTGTGTACTTGCACATTTTTACATCTTCCATTTCTAATTGATATAATTTTTCAGTACAACACTTATTAATTTGTCTGTAATTGTACATCACTTATTAATTTGTCTGTAATTGTTCACCATCCCATTCAGTTCACTCTCCCTACCACTCTATCTCTATGTTACAGTGACACCTTGTACAAGTAACCCATGTGAAAACGGTGGAGTTTGTCTGATATCGGGAAGTGCTTATATGTGTTCATGTCAACAAGGGTATACAGGAATCAATTGTGAAAGTAAGACATTCGTATATACTAGTGGGCCTGCATATAGTTGTGGTGGTGACCTTGTAATGACCTCGGATGACCTTTGATGAACTTTTTGAACAATGTTGTGTTTGACCTTGAAAATGGCCCCTTTTGATCTTGAAAATTGCCTTTTGAACTTGGACGATGACCTTGGCCAATCTTGACCTGGAGCATAGGGCTATTCATGGCCCAAGTTTGGTTAAGGTCGGGTCAAGGGTTCATGAGTTCATGAGTTATGGCAGTTACCTTGAAATGACCTTAGATACACGTTTGAACATTTTTGGGTTTGACCTTGAAAAATACCTTTTGAACTTGGATGACCTTGACAGGAGCCCCTATGGACGCTCCTTTGGGTGGGGGGCCATGTGTGATTGAGTTTGGTCGAGATCGCTCAAAATCTTCTTTAGAAAAAGTATTTTAAGTAGTCTGAGCAACTAGGAAATCGTAATGTCCAGCTGAGCTTGTGACGTTCATTGCTCAGGGCCAACCTGGAATCTGGTACAGGCGGCGGCGGACACGATTTATAGAAGATACTAGATTTAGGGATGAGTGATTTCCAAAACGTAAATTTAGGGAACGATTTACATGTATTTGAATTGGCACGGGCCAAGTACAAGAAGAAATAAAATATTAACAAAGTCTTCTTTTTACCTTTACTTCAAAAATTACAAAAGTGATCTTATAGAAATAAGAATAATTATTTAATTTCAAATTCGCTGGGGTTCACGCGTGAACCCCACTTTTTATAGATGTTATCATATTTTTTACCGATTAGGAAAATAATTTTAGTGATCATATGCATATGACCCCAACGGCTACGCCAGAGGTCGTGACCTCTGCGCCGCCGGTTGGCAAACCCATTTTGCTCTTAATTATCTCTTCAAACTCTTTCCAAATAGCCCATATATTTTGTAAAATAATATCATTTACCTAAATATAACAGCAGTTAACAGAATTTCCACAAATTTGATTTCCAATTCCTAATAATTTCGTCTTGCGCAGTATACGATTAATATAGTGTTTAAATTCTCGTAATATATATCAACTGATTTGGTGGGTCAGTGGAATCGACGTTGCTTCTCGCCGCAGGATCCCAGGTTCGATTCCTGCACAGGTATCTGTTTTTTCTTCTTTCTTTTTCTTT
>JXSR01S074057.1:9020-19175 GCA_000969725.1 Ophiothrix spiculata | reverse complement strand
TTTTTTGCTTGAAATAAAAAAAGGTTCAGTTTCCACTGGAATGAGCCATTTACATTTTTTTTAAATTGCAATGAGCTCACAGCCCTTACCAACACCACTAGAAGCATGATAAGCGAAACATTATTTGTGCAGCTTTGGCGTGCTCCACGTTCACATTGACTCCTTTTGTCCCTATTCAATCATATTGCTTGAGATAGTGGAAAGAACACTAAACATAACGTCAAATATTGATCAGGTAAAGAGCTGCATTCTCAAGACTTCCTATACTATAACATGGGTTTTTATTAATTTTTATTGCGCTTTAATCTTAAAGAAAAGACAAATCAAAGAATTTGTAAAGTTTAATATATCAAAACTTGCCGTTGACATGCAGACCGCTTAGAAACAACATATCGCTAGATGCAAGCATTTTGCTGTACGAAGGAATTGAAAACTTTGGCACGTATTTTGGCCTATTTTTACTGACTTCCATGCCATCACTTGTCATTAGCGGTCTAGCACATAAATAATAGATTATTTTGAGCTTTAGATCACAAATATCGGTTCAGTAGTTTGCCAAATATGAAGAAACTTGCAGTACATACACCGACCCGACATCTCTAATGAGTTTAAACAATAATTCTTGTTTGTGATTTGCTAACACAGTCAGTCTGTGTGAATTATGTGTAACAGCAACTCTCGGCTGTGGCGCCCCTGGAAAAAATCGAGTACAAAAATAGTACAACATTCCTGAGGTGCACATTTGGAACACAATTATAGTACTGTTTTAGTACAAATATAGTACACCAATTTGTACTATATTTGTACTAAAAAAGTACTATAATTGTGTTCCAAATGTGCACCTCAGGAATGTTGTACTATTTTTGTACTCAATTTTTTCCAGGGGCTGCTTGGTCACTAACTTGATTAGATCAGAGGAGGTTGGTCAGTGGTGGGGTTGGTAGAGGGATCTGGGCAAGATCTAATGTGCCACTTGATATCGACCGGTTTCCATCGGCGCTTGACCGATATTTGTTCGATGTTTTACAGCTAACTATCTTGAGTACAAGAAAACTCCAATAGCTCCCTTCTGTAAATTATACTTACAAAATATCATGTCTGAAAATGCATTCACATCACTAAAAAGCATTTCCATGTCTATATCCCAATCAAAGTGTCACATTTGACTTTTTTAGACATTGTTAGATAATTGTTATAGTATATAGTTGCAGAGGGGAGCTCATGGAGTTGGGTTTTCTTGTACTGTCTGTTTAAATACCCGGCCGGGGCCGCTCAAAGAAAAAAGTGGTACGCATGCTCGTCAGAGCACCTCAAAATCGGACCCTAAATGTCGAAATCATGTACAGCAAATTCCAACCCTTAATGTCGTAAAATATTCAAAATTACACCCCTAAATGTCGTAATACACGACATTTGACCCATTAATGGCGTAACACGCTGAAATGGATCCTCAACGGCGAAACGCTCTATTTTCTGCCATAAAAAAATACATTGGAAGCCTTTTTCTGTCGTTTTTCTTGGAATATTAGAAATGCTGGCGAAAAAGTGGCCTAAAGTCGAAAATATCGTAAAAAGACGACCCTTAATGTCGAAAGTTACCCTGCTGAAAAGGCACCTCTTTTACTAAAGACGTCGACGACGCCAATGGGCCAAAATCCGACCCTATTTAGACGTTTTTTCTGACGACCATGCGTACCACTTTTATCTTCAAGCGTCCCCCGGGTTTAAATGCCCCCCCCCCCCGGGTTTAAATATAGCAAATGCATACTATAACAATTATCTAGCAATGTCTAAAAAGTCAACTACAAGGTCATATGTGACACTATGATTGGGATATTGATATACATGTAGACATGGAAATGCTTTTTAGTGCACGTGAACATGGCGAAGAGTAAAGAGTTTTGTATGCCTTTTATATTTTGTAAGTATAATTTACAGAAGGAAGCTATTGGCTTTGGGGTTCTTGTACTGGCGTATTCAATTACTGGTCGATGACCCCCGGGTCGATGATAAAACGGGATGCGATTGCTGACGGCTAGGTGACCAACCGATGTCCGGCAAGCCTAATTTCTTTTTGCAACCTTAATGGGCCGTATTGTTATCTCTCTCTCTATTATAATACATGGTAATATCGATTTATTCCGTATACAAGCTAACATTTACCTTGCGGCCCATTAAAAAAGTCTTTAAAAAAATTATCCGGTCGGTGTCACATAAATGTCCGTCAGAATGCCCCAAGAAACACTAACATGTAACTTACGGCGTGTTTTGCGGTGCCTCTGCAGTTCATGAACACCGTCTGGTCTTCGGTTGATGTCATTCTGTCTTAGGTCAGCATCCGATTAATTAGAGCCCGAAAGAAGAAAATTTGAGCAAAACATTTTAGCGGAAATATAAGCTAATATATGTGCTGGTTGGTATGACGCTCGAAGTGCACCTTAGTTTCGTTTCAAGAATGATGGCGGTTGTACTGCGCTTGGTGTTCAAGGGTTGATGACGTCCATGTTCGATTGGCATGAGCGATTTTTTTTAATGTTTTGGCAAGAAAAACATGTTTTTAATACAATGACTGTTAAAAGAAGTGGAGAAATCACGTAAAATATGTTTTTTAGCTAATTTATGGATCTTTACTTAACGAATCGGGTGTTGTATTTACTGTAACTATGCGTCTTGACAGAAATTAATTGACTTATGACAGAAATCATTGACCTGTTTTATTATTACAGGCGTTTGTATTTTGCCATCATCAACAGGTTATTATGAATGCAGGCATGGCATAAAACCCAGTGTACCCTCTGTACATGGGGGGTGGGGGCGCATTCAAATACAAAATAGATACTGATGTAAGGCTCACGATCCGAGTACTGGGCATTCGGTGAGAGCACGGGTCATTGGGTGAGACCAAGATTGTTGACATTTAGAGAATAGAAAAATAAGGGGACTAATTGGTCATAAAATGAGAGTTCATACGGTGAAAACATGAGTTTTGGAATTCAATGAGCGAAATTTGGCATTTGGTGCGATAAAATAATATAGACGTCCCCATGGTATTTCATTTGTCGGTCGCCGAACGTTGCTGTCCGTAGGGGAAACAATTGCGTTGGTACCAGATAATGCTTTTTTTATTATTAGAAAAATATTTCAAAAAAAAAGGTAAAATGATAAATATACGCTGTTGTTTAGCTGAAGAAGATTTTAAAGGCCCCAAAAGGGCAAAAAACCTTCAGTGGGCCTTTTTGAGAAGTTCAATTTGGATTATCCTTTAATTAACCCTAAAAGAGCCGGGGGGGGTGGGCGGAATCCGACCCCTCCGACATTTTTTGTTATACCTCCGCCGGTTGTTATTTTTTCGCGCTGAAACTTATTGCCTTTTTTTTTCAAGCCTTGCGCTTATTTTAAGACCATTTTTGTGAAAATCGGACCTAGAGTTGGGACGTGGCGTTTCGTAATAGCACGACAACGAAAAACTGACCAAAAACTGATTTTCAATGGGAATTACACACAAATCCTAAAAGCACAAATCGTGCTTTTACACTCTTAGAAGGCCGGTATCAAATATATGAGTAATTTTCGGGATCATTTTATTTTGATCCTTTAAGGATCACTTTTGATCCAACGTGGATCGTTTTGATACTTTTTCGGATCAAAATATACAAATGGATCAAATTCACCAGGATCATTTTTGATCCTTTTTTAGGATCATTTTATTTTGATCCTTTTTGATTACAATATCAAAGTTTTGATCCGTATTTCTGGTTTACTTTGATACGGAAAGGATGAGCTCATATCTGATACCGCGTTTGGATCCAACGTGATCTTTTGTTTCATATTTGAGTATACACTCCATATCCACTACATAGCCGGGAGTGTATGCAATGGTATACAAATACGATAATTTCATCACACTTGACAACTGCCTGTTCCGTGGGCGAGTGGTTAGAGCGTTAGTTATTATAATTGGTAATTATACATGGTGCACATGCGGCGTTGGTTCAAACCCTGCTAGGGTCACTTCAGTGAGATGTTTTTAGGCAGATCTTTTTTATAAGAAATATTTGATCCTTTTTTCGGATCAAGAATTTTGATCCTTATTTTTGGATCACTTTGATCCTTAAAGGGTAAGCTCATATTTGATACCTAAAAAGGATCAAAATTGATCCTTTTTGTCTCATATTTGATCCTTCCTTTCTAAGAGTGTAGGATACCCTTCCACTTTGTTTTATCTTATTTATTTGATTTATTTGGAGCAAGAACATGTGTAAGCATACTTTGACACATATCATTGCTAATAAATGCAACTTTTACTTGAAAAAATAGCGAAAAACCACGATTTTGGCGATTTTTGGTGATTTTCGCGATTTTTGACCGACGTCACCTATGACGTCACTGTGACGTCATACAAGGTCCGATGTCAATTTTTTTGATACCAATGGACTTGTGAGGATCATAGTTATCCACCAGTACCCTATACGTGATGTTTCGTCAATCGATTTCCGAGATCGTAAGGGTTAATATAATAGTTCAGAATATTATAGCTTATCTTGTTTCGAAGTTTTATTTATTATTACTTGATATATTAATTAATCAATCATTAATTCAATTAGGGTCAATGTCTAGAAAGTTTAGTTTTTAGTTTTGTTAAACTTGTTTTTGATAACTTTAAGTAAACGCTGTTACCTAAATCCTCAAAAACAGTCCTAAATTCACCTTTGTCTTTGCCGGGCATTTCAGGCCTAACAGGATAAATACTGCACCCTCAAGCAACGTTGGCGCTAGAAAATAATTTTAAGGGGTCCACTGGACCCTTTAAACATCCCAATTTTCAAATTTAAGGGGTCTGATGGAATTTCAAGGGGTCCGACGGACCCTTTAACCCCCCTATTTTTTCAAATTAAGGGGTCCAATTTGAATTTTAAGGGTTTTAGAAGATTTTTTACCATCCCGCTAAGTATTTATTATAATTTAACAAATTTTAAAGGAGTCCACTTCAGAATGTACCATTTTATTGCGTCCAATTGGACCCTTTACACTTCAGCTTTTTCAAAATCAAAGGGTTTTTTTCATAAAAACCGCGTCAAAAACGCGAAAACGCGATCTAGCGCGAACGTTGCCCTCAAGGTGTTAGCACACGTCAAGCATCCAGGCTTAAAAATGTGAGCCCCCGATACAAAATAATATTGGGTTCATTAATTTCATGTTGTATTGAAAGTGAGTGAGTTGAACTCACAATTATAACTGTGACCATCCATCCCAAACGAGCCGTAAATGCAACCTCTTGCCGGCCATTTTTACTTTTTTAAATATATATAGACTTGACATTAAATATATGGAATTTATTTTTTTCTGTTGGTTTCCATCTTGAATAATCCGCCAGATTTCGGTATATGAAAACTCCAGGAATGCGTATTTCTTCAAATTTGAAGATATGTAAACTGTAAACTAAGACCCTTTTTGTGTGTACCTAGGTAACACAGAGAAAATGGGGAACTTAAAGCACAAAAACCTCTAAAATGTGAGTCCAAACTCGTGCACCATAATACGAAATTACGGAAATTAAATTTGTCGTAGTTTCTTTAATACTTTACCTGGACGCTTGAAATATTACGTGGTTATTTTACATATTGTTGGTTACAAATTATGACCAAACACTATTTGCTCTGTCATCCATAAGAAGCGTACGACGCATGGACTCTCCATGCGGACATTCCAATAGTGATTGTAGAGTTCGGACAGGTGCATCAGCCCAAGTATCAAGCACAGCCTAAAGTTACTCGTGTACATGGTGGTTTGATGTACCTTGTTGTTCATCGATGTGTTAATTGAGCCGAGGAGTCCTCAATATAATAGAGTTCATATCTGAAGATCTTACAAAACAGGGCAACACCATGATCTTTCATAAAACAAGCTCGTATTAAGAACATTTGTAAACTCTCACTTTATTCAAAGTGGCGATCATGCTAGGAAATCCCTGGAAAAAATATCTTGACCAAACACCTTTCCCAGCGACGATTTGACTGGGATACAGATCAATTTCCATTTTAATTCCCATCAATGAGATAACGTTGTCTTCAGAGATTAGACTAAATTTGAGATATACTGCCAATATGAACGCATCAGGGCCGCAGATGTACAGAGAAGGGTTATACTGAAGCGTGCATGCTATAAACAATGTATCCAGAGGAAGGTAATATTGCCTTCTGGATGCTTAACATGCAGGTGGAAAATCGGCCCTGATCACCTTGGAAGGCAGCCTCCATCAGAAGCATTGATAATGGGGCGCTCTACACGGGAGTGCAAATCCAGATGAAAACGCATCTCCGTAAACCGCTTTGCAGCAAGACTGTGGCTACACGGGCGTCAGATCCGGATCTGCTGCACAGCACTCAGTGCACGCGTACGTGAAAGCGGTCTACGGAGATGCGGATCTCGGAGATGCGGATCTCGGAGATGCGGATCTCGGAGATGCGTTTGCATCTGGATCAGCACTCCGTGTAGAGTGCCCCAATGTCATTGGCTAGAGCAGGCATTCGCCAAATAGCGGCGCGCGCGCCACTTGTGGCGCGCCGTACGTTCCCAAGTGGCGCGCGCGCGGCACCCATAAAAAAAAAATCACAAAAATTCAAAATAAATAAATAAAATAAATGAATAAATTATTTGTTAATAAAATTGGCCAAACATAAAAACAAGATAAACTCCCATTGATCTTAAATATCCAAATAACTGACCGCCATAATTATCATAGGCCTATCCTATAATATACCTGCATCGTTACGACATCCAGATTTGGCATCGAACATACCGCAATGCAATGTTTTCCACGAAAAACATGCTCAGAAAGCCATTCTTTTCCACTCAAAAAAGGCTAAAACCCGGGGGCTCCGCCCCCTGGGCCCCTGCAAGGGGCTTTGCCCCTGGACCCCACCAGGGTCCCTAAGGCGGGCCCCTGGGGCCGTATTCATAAAGCACACTTAGCTTAAGGGCAACTCTTGCACTTCATTCTTAAGAGTTCCCCTTAACTAAGGGAAACACTTAAGTGCATCAAATTCATGCACTTAAGTCATTTATGAATTTAATACACTTAAGTGTTTCCCTTAGTTAAAGGGAACTCTTAAGAATTAAGTGCAAGAGTTGCCCTTAGGCTAAGTATGCTTTATGAATACGGCCCCTGGACCCCACCCGTAAGACAATCCGCTCGCTACGCTGCTATTGGAATGTGGCACTTCTGATTTTTATTTATTGCAAGTTGGCACTTTGCAAAATTTAATTGAGAATGCCTGGGCTAGAGGCTTCTTCGGAAATATTTTGTGCTCGACTGTGACAACTTTCGCCTCCGTTGAGCTCGTACAATCCGGACTTTCCTAGAAGATCAGGGTGTTGAGTTCTTTCCTTGTCCGGTAAGATCTTCGGATATTAATCCTGATGAGAACATTTGGGTTAACAAATACGTTGGATTAACAGCATGTTATATTGATCCACCGAGTTGAAGGAGTGTTGTGGGGCTGTGTTTGGTGCTTTGGCTGAGATACCCAAAAAACCTCTCCAATAACAAATGAAAAGCATGCCATGGAGAGTCATGACGTTGTACGCTTCTCAATGAGAACAGAGGAAATATTGATTGATCAGAAATTTTGCCATATATGACAAAGTAGCGTTAACCATTTTGAGGTAGCCTGTTGACGCCATTTTGAAGTTAATTGTGGACGTGTAATCACTAGTAAAGATTTACATATAAACTAGAGACTCTATTCCTTATGTACATCAAACATTGTGATGATCGAACATGTGTAAGTTGGCAAAAACTTGCAGTAAACATGGCGTTCCGCTCTATCGCTCGTCTAAAAGGACTGTAGCCTTAACCTGTCCAAACACCCAAAGTATTCAAACCAGTGGCGTAGCCAGAATAGGGCAGGGGGGTTGCAAACTGCCCCCGTTTACAAAAAAATCAAACGGCAAATCGGGACAGCAAGAAAATTGATAGAGCAGCTGCAAGAATGCTAGACATAAACATGTGGCCGATTTCACTAACATTAAAACACATCGTTAAAGCATCGTAAGACCGAACGCATCGTTCACTCATCGCAAATTTGCGATCACCTTTTGGCTCATCGCAAAGTTGCGATGTGTTGGAATTCTCGCCGTGCAATATTCGTATACCTTGCGACGCATCGCACGCTTGCGAAGGGTTTTTATGTCTTCGTGAAATCTAGTCTAGTTGCGCACTGTACGCATCGCAGCTACGATGCATCGCAATTGTTTAGTGAAATCGACCAATGGAAAAAAGCAGAAAATCGTGTCAAAAGATGAGCAAAAATCGCTTGAACTTTTTTTTTTTTGCTTGTCAGTGTTTATAATCGAATTGAATTGAGAAGAAATGTGCAAACGCCAGGGGAAAATCGGGAAAAAATCCGAACGAAATTTCTTTGCCCCCCCCCCCCCCTGACCAAAAAGTCTGGCTTCGCCACTGATTCACACCCTGGTCACATAAGCCGCAAGAAGCCGCAACGCTGCAACCCCATAACGCCGCAACGCCAGTATGACATTGGTATAACACCGGTGAATGATTGCGATGCCCGGTCGGACACCGGTGGTTATGTGACCATAACTGAAGACATCGTATACAAACTGCAAGGTTCTAATTCGGAATTAAATTCTTGCGGCATGCTTCCGGCGTCTCTACGGCTCACGGACACCGGTCGGACACCGGCCGGTGTCCGATCGGCGTCTGCTGAATTGACGCCGTAAACACATCGTAACCTCACCGCAAGGTTATGTGACCAGGATATCAAACCTTCTACACTACACCTTGGTCATATAAGCCGCAAGAAGCCGCAACCCGCAACGCCGGTGTAATGAAATACACCGGTATGACATCGGTATGACACCGGTGAATGATTGCGATGCCCGGTCGGACACCGGTGGTTATATGACCATAACTGAAGACATCGTATACAAACCGCAAGGTTTTAACTCGGAATCAAATTCTTGCGGCATGCTTCCGGCGCCTCTACGGCTCACGGACACCGGTCGGACACCGACCGGTGTCCGATTGGCGTCTGCTGAATTGACTCCATAAACACATCGTAACCTCGCCGCAAGGTTATGTGACCAGGGTATCCATGAACATCGCTCAATTTTAACTGATTCAATTCGATTTTAAAATCCCGGGGGGTAGCTGATATTTTGTTTTCGTGTAACCACCCGAGTTCCGCGGGTTCCGAAAGTGACCCTATGTGAGACCAAAATATTGGCAAAAATGGGTGAAATGATACCCTATAGCTATAAAATACCAAGTAAGTTAAAAAAAAAATGAGTTGGCAACTAGTACCATAATTATTGACTATTTTTGACCTAAACACTTGTTGGCAAAATGAGGAGAGGCAATACTAAGTATATAAGTAAAGAATATGGGGTGAAGTGAATTTCCAAAGTCGGTTTATGGTCCAGCAGAGGTAGGACCAGGACAAAGAAAGGAAACAAGATGATTTTTAGGTGAGGACAACTTGTATTTGGCAATTTCAAGTGTTGTCCAGTTGGCAAATTTAAGATCTGAAAAGTTCAGATCACAAGACTGGTAAATCAAGTCTAGCCATGCAATCTGCAGTTGGCAAATTCATGGTAAAAAGTCAACAAGTTTGCAGTTGGCAAGAACACAAATACTTTGACCAAAAAGTGTCATTTTTTTTCCTTTTTTTTCTTTCGGTTTTTGCCTTGATTTTATTTCAAAAATTCTAATTTTTTCGGTTTCCCTTCAAGCTTCCCCCTGTGCAAATATCTTCATATCTCTATAGAATTAACTTACAAGTATTCACCAAATGCCACGAAAACAATTCAAAAATTCAAAATCTTTCAACTTCTGACGGGGGAACATCCCCCCTCAGTCTCCACCTGTGCAAATATCTTCATATCTGTATAAAATTATATTTAAAGTATTCACCAAATGCCACAATATCAATTATCTTTCAGCTTTTCAGGGGGAACATCCCCCCTAAGACCCCCCTGTGCAAATATCTACATATCTGTATAGAATTCTCTTTAAAGTATTCACCAAATGCCACAAAATCAATTTAAAAATTCAAAATCTTTCAGCTTCTGTCAGTGCACGCAACACGCACATTGGCTTTAGTTGGCAAATTTAGCTTGTATACCCCCACCCCA
>JXSR01S074056.1:74531-93822 GCA_000969725.1 Ophiothrix spiculata | reverse complement strand
TATGCATATTGCAAATGCAACATATGCAAATTTATGCAAATTTAACTTAATTACCATACTTGGGACTTCTAAATGAAACCGTTACCAACAATTTTAATTTGAACTACCACAAACTAAATATTTTGATGAAGAATTTAGGTCTTTATTAAAGATTCAATATCATAGTTGAGAATCATTATATTTACAAAGATCAGAAAATTTATAAGATCAGAAATATAGAAACACTGTTCTTTAATAATTTGTTTGTCTAAATGCGCATATGAATATCCACGTGCATGTAATTACTAAACGGGGTCATAGAATTTCATAAAATGTATCAGAGTGGGTTTTATAAATTGTCTCAAAGAGTGGACCATTTTAACGTAGAACCATTATCTCCTTCAAAGTCTTATCATGATCGTTGAAGTGAACATAGTTTAAACAAGTAAAGTAAAACTTTTGCCAAGGCCCGTATTCCAGAACGATGTTTAGCTAAACCATTGTTTAACTGAGCATCAACTGTCCAGTAATGATACGCATCATTTGAAGCTTTCAAGCAGAACAGTTCAATGAGTCGTGCTGTTGACGGGAAATAAAACCTTGATTTAGCTAAACATCTTTCTGGAATACGGGCCTTATAAATGTTTACACTTAATTAAGAATTTACATGAACATTACATAGTGACTGAAAATACATAATTTAGCTTAGAAATGGTACCATTTTCAAAATATTATTATTATAATGATGTCCTCTTATGTGACCTAAGATTGATTGAAGCTATAAAACGCTTGCCCTGCAAAATCTTGCACCATTTATCCAAATAGTATAGGTCTATGAGTTCGCAGCCTTGGATGATAATGATTACTTTCAATACTTTCTTATTATATCAATTTAATGGTTCTTTCATAAAGTTGACATTGAACACTGAAAATAAGTTTTTTCAAAATAAAGCTCCCAAAGACTTCAAATTTGGTTGGATGGTGGTACTTCATGGAACGTTGTGCACAAAATGGAATTTTTTTTCCTGCCTCATTTTTTTAAACTTGAGAGCGCTAACGAGTTTTTTTTTACAATATTTCCATGTTCAGCTTGTCAGTGTGTCTTGCGTAATGCATACTTCCGAAATGTCCCTCTTTTGGAGGGACATCCCTCTTTTGACCTAAACTATATGCCATAAAACGGTATGTTTTTAGTAGATGTCCCTCTTTGCAAATATCTCTGCATAGTAATATATAGGAAATTCAGAAATATCCCTCTTTTTAAACATTTTCTCTGCTTTGTCCCTCTTTCTGAAATTACAATGTTGGCAAGTATGGATGTGGAAAAATGAGCGGAAACACTTCATTTTTAGCAGAAACGTGTTTAAATGTGCTATTTTTGGCAAAAATGGCTCTTTAGTTGACTTGAGACATGTAAAGTGACATCCATGGCATTTTTAAGTCAATTTGAGGTTGTGTGCCAGAGAAAACCTGCGCCCAACAACCAAATTTGATGAAAATCGTAATTGGGAAAAATCTGCTTTTTAAGAAAATAAACATTAAATACACATTTCTTTTGCAAATATTTCCATTTCGAGTCCCATAAACATTACGTCAATGTACAAAAAAAAACTTGAAATGAATACCATTTCATTGCATTAAATTTGGCAAGAAAATAATTTGAATCAATTTAATGACTGATTTTGTTAAAATCCCGGGGAACATTGCCATTGTGAGGTGGACACTATGCACGTACACAAAAAAGAGTAAAAAGGGTAGTTTTTCTCGAGCAGGTGATGTGAAGGGTATAGTTTCAAAGAATGGATACTTGTAAAGGGTATATAAATTTTGCATGCCATAAAAATGAAGTACCGGTATTTTAGACATAAATATTTCTGAAATGTTGTAAAATCTATAAGCGTAATAAAATATCAACGGCCCCTTTTAACTTGCCAACTGCTATCAAAATTTAGTTTGACCATGTTGACGACTGGTAAAGCAAGTAGACTAAATATTCATATTCCTTTCAAATACTGATTTCTCAAACAAGAAAACCAAAAACATTTTTTCCTTTAAATGATAAAAAATGTTGTGTTCTGTTATGTTAAGGTATCAAAATGTGCAAAAAAAGTGAAATTCTGTTCTCGAATCACTAGGGTTAAGTGTGTCCTTAAAAATCTCTATACTTTGTATCATATTCTGTTTCAGGTCTAAAGCAGCATCTGACCAGTTCATTGATGGTTTGAATGATGTAGGGGGATTGTGGAGGATTGTCCTAGAGAACCCAACTATATTTACAAGATTGTTCACTTTTACAGAAGACAACTTGAGCGTTGTTATGATGAACTCGTTGTTTAAAGTAGAGTATACAGAGGACGATCCATACAAAATGACACAGGAAGAAGATACAATATTTTCGTGGGAGTTTTTCTTGAGACAAGTGCATGGTTAGTGTTTAAACTGTACTTATATCCTTATTACATTATAATTAACATAGTAAGATATAAATTACTTGTATAAAATCTTAAAGATGAATTTTATCCAGATTTTTTTTTAAAAAAAGTCTACCTTTGTCCGGTTGAAGGTAGACAATTGTCTACCGAATTATTTTTAAAGGCGAAAGTTCAATTTTCAAGATTTTATCAAATTAGTTTAGACTTTATAGTGTTAATTATATATTCATGTACTCATAAATCCATCCTGATATCATCAATCTTATTGAACAGTTAACTATAACTCTTATGTGCAAGTGCAAGCTTTTTCATCATTTCAAGGGCATTTCAATAATTACCAAGACATCCGCAAAAAGTACATTTTTGCAAATACTTTTAATTAACATGTTCATATGCACTATGTGTATAATCATGATAATTATGCAGTGCATTGTGCAATTCTGTGTGTACACATCTCGGGTACCGAGTCTAAAGTAAAGGTAAAACTTATAAATTAAAATAGAAAAATGGATTTTTGTAATTTGTAGATATTTGATTTCCTTATCATTATATTCTTATAATCATCTTGTATGAATTAGATTTATTTACTATACATCATAAATATCCATTAGGCAACCGTGAAATATAATCAGTTCAACCTGCTGCGTGTGACAGCATTTTGCCTACTTCCCCGATGGCGCGTAACGCCCATGCAGGGAAAAAATTGAAAAACTATCGCACCCCTACTACCGCATCCCTTGGTTGGAAATTCATACAGTGACGCAGAACAGTATACATTTCGGGTGATTTTTGGTTTTGCTTATAGTGAAATATTTATAGTGAACTATTGACAAAATTCTTGTGTTTACCTTTAAGCAGTTGAGTTACCTGATAGAACATAAAGTGACAGTATAAACTGACCCCGTAATATTCACTACCATTAAAAAAAATCAGGAAGCCTTATACACGTGTGTAAATACATTAAACATGTTTAATGTGCACATGACATAATGAGTGTGTTAATTTGTTAAAATGTCATGCCTTTATGTCTTTATTTCAGGTGGAGAAATTAAACGCACCATGACATACACAGAAGATACAGAAGTAACGTTAGCATTGGGGGACATTTTGACATTCTGCACAGGATCAGATAGAATACCCCCAATGGGGTTTGAGAAGCTTATTGACATCGCCTTCTTCACTCCCCAAGATGGCTTAACAAAATATCCCACTACCTCTACTTGTGGGTTACAGCTGAACCTGCCAAGAGGGGTAGTGGATACAGAAGAGTTTACCAACCTGATGACAGAGGCAATTTTAAATGCACCAGGATTTGGTAAAGTATAAAAGAAATAGTTGTGTAGGATGGTCACAAATGTCACTGGGGGCACTCAACTTTGAGGTACATGCCATGTGCCACCAAAAACACCCCGCTTTTTTTTCCCGCTCGCTCTCACCAACAGACCCTCTATTTTTATTAACTGTCACTCGATGCATATTTTTTTAACTTCCTTGTCACTTGTTTCTTAAAGGGACTAGCTTAGATTTGACTTAGAATTAAAAACTTATGGAAATGCTCTAATAAAGCTTAAAAGTTAAAAGTGTAGTAAAATCCAAAAAAGTACAAACATTTACACAGAAATGGTTCAAATGAAGAAAGAATGAATTTGCAATTTGTCATTCTGTGAGGATGGTTTGACCATCAGTGTTTTCTAAATTCTAAATTTATGCCTCAGATGGATTTACCAGGTAAAAGGTCAACCAAAACTCCTGGAGATACTTTTATACATTTGAAACTAGAAAGACTGTTTTCACACAATTTTTTGGCACTGGCAGAAAAAATTAAAGTTGGTAAAGAATTGCGCAGAATATTCCTCAAAATAATGGAAAACAACTGGTAAGTTATTTTACTATGAACATGTTCTATCAATTCATGTATATAAAATATGTAGGTACAAAATTAGTTGGAAGAATCTAGGCCAGTCTCTTTAAGGTGGACTAGCACAGATAGAATTCCTCGATTAATTTTTCTTATTTTTTGATGGTGTTTTTATATGTGCTGATCACATTTCTGAAATCAAAAATGGGGGTCACCGACTTGGTTTTTGAGAAAAATCCATTTAAAAACCACTATGTTTTACCACTTTTTACCATTGACTTATATGGTAAAAGTCAAAATAAATCAGTCAAAAATGTGTATAATTAAAAAATGGCTCTATTTTTTTCTCTCTTTTTCACATATGTTTTGATCCTTATATACTTCTTCAAAAATACGTAATTAAAAAATATGATCATCGACTTACTTTTTGAGATATAAAAGGGACTGGCCTAGATTCTTCCCACTAATTTTTTTACCTACATATTTTTTTACATGAATCGGTAGAACATGTTTATAGTAACATAACCTACAAATAGTTTTCCATAATTTTTAGGAATATTGGAGAAATTTCAATTCTTTACCTGCTTTAATTTTGTTGCCGTCGACAAAAAAATGTGAAAACAGTGTTTCTAGTTTCAAAATTTAAAAAGATTTTGTTTCTACACATGTGATGGCTAAACAAATTTTGATGAAATTGTTTATCTTTTAATATGTATTAAATTATCTCCCAGTAAATCCAGATCTGAGGTACAAATTTAGGATTCAGAAAACACAAGATATAGTCACACCACCATCACAGAATGATATATTGCAAATTAGTTATCTCTCAGTTCGAGCCATTTCTGTGTAAATCTTTGTACTTTTTTTGATATCGCTACACTTTTATGCTTTTTTAGAGCATTTCCATATGTTTTTAATTTTAAGTGGAATCTAGGCTAGTCCCTTCAAGCAAAATAAAGCAAAAAATTGGCATTTTTAAAAGATCAATGAGTAACACCTTATAAGCACTGTGCGCTTTGAGCCCTGCGCTGTGAGGAGTAACGTGCATAGTCTTTTGCGTGATTATAAAAATGACGCACGTTTAAGATGGCGTTTTATTAAGCGCAAGATACGCTAAAAGCTCGGGATGAATACTTTGAAATTGTGTCCAACACCGCTGATGTCAGCTCACTTGTGTCCGAAACCGTATCTGTGCTAGGCCACCTCAATTTGATGCAATTATTTAAAACGTTACAGTACGCCAATAAGTACGCTAAAAGCCCGGGATAATTGGCATTTTTTAAAGAGCAGTGAGTAACACCTTGAGCACTGTGCGCTTTGAGCCCTGCACCATGAGGAATAACACGCATGGTCTTTTGCGTGATTGTATAAATGATGCACGTGTAAGATCACGTTTTATTAAGCGCAAGATACGCTAAAAGCTCGGGATGAATACTTTGAAATTGTGTCCAACACCGCTGATGTCAGCTCACTTGTGTCCGAAACCGTATCTGTGCTAGGCCACCTCAATTTGATGCAATTATTTAAAACGTTTGCAAAATTTGTCAAAAACTTGTTTGCCATTTTGACCTGGAAATTTGGCGAATTTTGCCTAAAGATCCCCCTATTTTTACACTTTGTCACTGAAAGACCCCTTCTTCTGAGGTGCTCGGTGGCACTCGTACATCACTTCCATATGTGAGTGCCCCCCCCCCCCATAAATGTTACATGCCATGATCTCAAACATAGAATTAGTTTCTTAAGAAAGATAAAAATCAAATCAAATCTTTTCAACATTTCAGAGAAACCATGTGTTTAACTGTGACCTTTTAATCCAGTTATACATGTATAAATTGTGCACTCTTGACAGTGATAAAATGTAACCATTTTTGCAAAATCAACTTTTTGAAGTACTGTTTTATTTTAAAAAGACAAATTTATCCTCAAATGTTGAAGGACAATAGTTTATCCTATTGCAGCTTATCATAGCTTATCATGTTAGTGCAAGACAATTGTATCTGCAAATAGCACTGTATGTCATAACTTTGAATTGTACACTGCATTTGTAATGTCCAGTCTTGGGTTAATAGCTCTTGAGAGGAATCATTTCAAGAGCCACTGACTGTAATATGGGAGATAAATTTTTAATGATTTTTGCATTCTAATGATATGGTGTTTTAATAAATATAACATATGTCAGCCATTGCAGGTTACAGATACAACTTTCTAGCACTCACATGACAAGTTGTGAACTAAACCATAAGTTTGTCTATAACCCAAAAGCACAAAATATCTGAAATGGCTCTGATTTGGTTTCTGTCAGTTTTTGACAGCAAACATTGGGATCCGTGATACCAGAAAGTACACGTAGCAAACGTTTTAATGAGAAAGGAGCCAATTAAATTGAACATTATTAAACACAGGTAAATGATGAGATATGCTAGCCTAAATTAGAACATGAATTGTGGCTTAAAATTAAGTTATGATAAGCCAAATTGATAAAATGCTCCAATTATTACTCGTGTCAATGAATAGAGTATAAAAATGTATATAATTTGACATACATTCAACCTACAGGCATGAGATTTTTCAGCTTTTTCTCTGATTTCAGAGTTTTTGATTTTACAAATTTGCTGATTTCAGAGCGGTTTTTTTCGCCTGTTTTGAGGTTTTTTTAGCAATATTACATGAAATTTCAGCTTTTTCATTAAAGTGCACTCTCATGCCGAAACCTATCGTTACGTCACAATAACCGAAAACATGAAGAGGTCAAAGCACTTAAATATTAAATTTCAAACTCTGTTATCATGGTCCGATTTTGACAAGCTTGGTGTCCAATTATAACTACCGTATGTTCTCAAGAATAAGAAACTGAACCTGATGGTTTTCAAAGACAATACCAGCTGCCATGTACCAAAAATCCCAAATGCCATGCAAATATACAATTTGGGAACATTTTGCATGCCACTTGGGATTTTTAGATGCCAATAATTATACACTATGTTTGCCAAAATTGGACCAGTGATAACAGATTTTCCATAGTTTAGTTGAATTGGAACATTTTAAAATAAGAACAAAATATGTCATTTGGGATATTTTAGACACAGATCAGATATAATGGATTTTGAAAACCATTAAAATCAATTTCTCATACTTGAAAACATAATTAGGTTCCAGTTCCATTTTTGTCAAAACTGGTCCATGATAACATACCGTATCCACTTGTCCAATTCAACTACTCATTTTCTGAATTTAGGTCACGTTACAGTTGAGCGCTTTCATACTAGCATGCCAAAAATTGTTAAAATAATTTAAATGAAGTGTTGGTCATAGAGTATGACTATTTGTCAAACCTTTGGAAATGGGGAATTTGTTAATTTAAGGATATTGTCATATGGAAAATAGTTGAATTAGACGAGTGGAAAGGGTATGTTCTACAATTTAGTCCAGAATATACAATTTTGGACCATTTTGCAAAAATTTAGACATTTGGGATTTTTTTAGACACATGACAGCTATCATGGATTTTGAAACCATAACAATCAATTTTGCATGCTTGAAAACATAGAATTAGACACCCGGTTTGTCAAAATCGGACCATGATAACAGATTTTATAAAATCAAAATATATAATATTGGACCATTTTGGCCACATATTGGCCATTTTAAGATACGTAGCAGCTAAATAATTATTTTGAAAATTATCAGATTCAGTTTCTCATGCTTGAAAGCATATAATTAGACACCAAGTTAGTCAAAATCGGACAATTTATACCAATCCCTCAAGTTATATTTGTGGGATCAGAATTATCAATTTGGCTTTTATAATAGCTAGATTTTCAGCCACAACTCATGTTCTTCCCATGACTGGAACACGGAAGTCAATTTCTAGCAGTCTAGCATGTCTAGAGCAGTTAGCTTGGTAGTGTCGTACGAAGCAGGGGGTGGGGGGATATGGGGGCACTTGCCCCCTTTGAGCCAAAATAGGGGGACAAAAAAATATAATATAAGGATGATATTTTAATGATTTTATTACTCATTGAATTAATTACTCTCCCGAGATTACGGTCCCTTTGTTACTTTGAGTGAACTTATTGTCCCGCTACTGAATAAGTACAGACAAATTTCAGTTTTATGTCAATTTCAAGTTAAAATATCCATCTTTTAGATGAATTTCAAGGTTCTGAAATTAGCGGGAGTAATTTTTGTGCGCTATGCGGATTACAAACAAATTCCATTTTGCTTCCAGTTTGGACACCAATTTTAAACATGGGACGAAACGTGAATATTGTCTGATATCGGGATGGTAAACATGTTTCCCCCACCCCCACCCCCCACCCCCCGGTGTACATGCTTTTGTACGGCCCTGTAGCTCAGTATGTCTCATAGTCTAAATGAAGTAGAATAGAATGAGCTTCTGAAAAAACTGATCCTTCTCAATTGCTAGATATAATTCAGCTCTTTGTATCAGTTACCTTGAATATCTAAAGCTCAATTCATACTATATTGAGCTATCAAACATTTGGTGCAACAAGTCTTTGTTATTACATATGCAATTCCAATGCATCTTCTAATCAATAACGGATGATTGGTGTTGAAAATCACCAAGCAAAGAAAATTTGGTGGAGTATTGATTTTTCATCACCAAGCCTCCGTTACTAATAGAAAATACATTGTAATTATATATCAGATTATAAGATGACAAAGACTTGATGCACCAAATGTTTGGTAGCCAATAAGAAGTATGTTTTGACCTTATCACATTTATAATGAGACTCCAGATGCCAGAGGAGTTTAAGGAGTCAATACACAGACCTTCAACAAGACCTCAATGTAAAGGATAAAATGTGATTACATCATTTGTAAGAAGTATTATCACATTAGTTGTGTGTTACATTTTTAAGATAAAGGCATACCTGCCAACTGTCCTGAATTTATCAGGATTGTCCTGGTTTACAAGTGACTCTCAAAATGGCCAAAAATCAGGATATCGTAATTTCTCGAGGTGTCCCGATTAAGCAGCATCAACTGTATTCAATTTGCAGCTTATTAATTGAACCATTTTGAATTGTCCATATTGCATAAGGTCTTATTGGTTCTATGTGTACTTTCCATATCATATAGCCCTGATACTACAGTGTGTCTCAATAAAAATTGTGCAAGTTGAAAAGCGCCCTCAGTGGCAAAACCAAAATTAAAATTTGAAATACTGGTACATCATTGTAAAGGAAAAACTCCAAGCTTTCAAATGCCGTTTATTCTGTTCAATTTGCTTATTTCTGTCTCGAGATATGCATAATTATATGCAGAAGTGAAAAATCGCAATTGTGCCACTTTTACTAAGAAAGAAAGCCGTGCGTGAAAATGAAGAAGAGCATTGTGTCTGTCCTTGAATTTGAAAATTAACAACTGTAAAACTGGTTTATTTGGTAATATTAGATAATTTAAAGTCTCCACTTTGTATTCATAATAAAATAAGTGCAATCAGTTAAGACAGTATATTTTTATGTTGCATAACACATGGCGAATAAGCAATTCTGCAAAATTACGAATTTCAGCAAATGTTAAAGATTTTCGACATTTTAGGGGCAAATATGCCACACATTTGATATTACTAGTGTTATTTTGAAACCATGTTTGTCCTTTATATAAATGAAACACAACAAATGTAAATATTACTAGTGTTAGCTTGGTTAAGTCTTATTTTGTAACCAAAAACAGCATTTTACACATTGATTGTGTAAAAGATTAGGAGATAGTGGAAATTGGTATTTTTCAGAATTATTTATCATCATGATTGAAGACATTACAACTACGTAACACACCATCATAATTTACACATTTTGGTATGCGTAATAGGTAGAGGAAACAAGAGGCTGTTCTGTGATACTAAATAACCCAATTTAATGGTTGTTAATTTCAATTAACTAGCTAAAACTTCATGTTCTCGTGATTGAAATGGTCAGTCCTCTTCCGTAAAAAGTGGCACAATTGTGATTTTTCACTTTTGCATTTAATTACACATATCTCTGCAACAAAATAAGCAAATAAAACAGAATAAACGGCATTTGAAAGCGTGGAGTTTTTTCTTTACAATGACGTACCATTATTTCACACTATTATTTTGGTGTCGCCACAGAGGGCGCTTTTCAACTTGCACAATTTTTATTGAGACACACTGTAGAGAATAAGAATCACTGGAAATAAATGGAAGACACAAAAACAACAGGCAGAGCCATATGTCGACGTCATGGCCTGTGTGTTTCCCTGGTTGCCTGAGGATATTTTTGATGAAGTTGGTATTAACATCATGAAAATAGACATTAAAGTAGTTAATTTTATGCGAAATCATTCTACCAGGATTTGAGGCGGCCATTTTTGCATTTTTCAAATATTGCGGCCATCTTGAAAATTAAAAATTGCCACCATTATCAAAAAATCAACATTTCATCAATTTTCCAGCATCATTACCACATCGTTTGAGTAAAAAAAAAATGATTTTGTGCTTTCCAGAATTTAAAATGGCCACCAAAATTACAAAAATGGAGTTAATTACAGTAAATTGTGGTAATTTAAGCAATCATAAAATCCACTCAAGTCATATTTTTTTATGTTTGCGATGCAATGCGTTTTGCACTGTAAGGGTACTAGTAGTTGTATGATTTGAAGCATATGATTATTAGGATCAAATTGAAGCTGAGATTCAACTTTGACCGTCCGTTTTCAATGCGATTCTGCATGCAGTGTTTTTTTTAATCGATATAATGGTTCTCAACGAGAGTGATTCCTTTTATCTGGTCTGTTTGCTGTGCGGCTATACGGAAACCCATGCGTTTATTTGAATCAGTCCCTGGAGCGATTCATCCGTTTTGAATGCGTTTTGGTCATGCGGAAACTTTTCAATAAGAGAAGATGCTGAAATGAAAATGCATTAAAACCGGACGGACAAAATTGAATCTCAGCTTTCAACCTGATACCATTCATCTCCATTCAACCATGTGTTATAAATCACACCACCAACAGTACCCTTAGTGGAATAAAGGAATCTTAGCTAAAGACCCCGGGCCCCTATTAATCAAGCTTACAAAATTGCATGTGCTAGCTGTCACTCAAAGACAATAGATTTATAAATTAAAAAAATTAAATATGATGAATTAAGAATGATCCCGGTGAAGTCCCTATATGTAGATTATGTTTATGTTTTGTCTGTTAATAGATAAGAGTCTAATCTTCAAAATTTAGCAATAAAAATGGGGGTCACCGCTATTAATTTTCCATTTAAATAAATTGACGATACCTTGAAAATTCGAGCATTAGATTAGTTGACATAATTAACTTTTTTTATCCATTCAATGTTATATAACAGTTTTGACATTTCCGGTGATTATTTTTTTTTAGATTTTACCCTATGTAATTTCATCTCACGTT
Organism: Ophiothrix spiculata; assembly: GCA_000969725.1. Taxonomy (NCBI): domain Eukaryota; kingdom Metazoa; phylum Echinodermata; class Ophiuroidea; order Amphilepidida; family Ophiotrichidae; genus Ophiothrix; species Ophiothrix spiculata. Next base: position 82,146 of record JXSR01S074056.1, on the reverse strand, counting down.
ATATCTTTTCAAAATAGACGATGACCCCATATTTCTTTCTCCATTTGATAATGGTGACCTGTTTTGAATTTTCAAGATGGCCTCCATATTTGAAAAATGCAAAAATGGTTCCCATCCTAGAATGATTCAGCATAAAATTCTCTATATTCATGCATGCCAATGTTCATCCTTTTATACCAAACTGAACATTTTCATCAAAAATCTGAGAGATCAAAGAAACAAGCATGTAACATGTGACATTTGTGACACATCAATGGAGCATTTTATTTAAAAACGCCTCCTGTTAAATTAGTAGACTCATCAGAAGAATGATAGGCTGTATCTGAAAGAACTTGATCCAGGGAAAATTACGTATTCCTTTTCATACAAGCATTTTAAAACATGTTTGCTTCTTATGTTTTTTAAAATTTGCTGCGTAGTTCAGTATTTGTGAACTATATATGCTGCTATAAGTTTCTGCCCCGGGGTTCCTGCATAAATTGCCCTTTTTACTACATCAGTTGGCTTTTGAGTCATCCAGTACTGAAGTCCTCCATGTTTTGTATTCCACTAGAAACTCTTATCCTGAACCTGTGTGTATTTTAATTGGTGGATGAGCCATATTGAACTGCTGTTATGAACCTTTTCTTGGTATAGATAATTCAGATGATGCTATCAAACTAAGTTTCAACTCTGCCATTACAAATAAATACAATCTTTCAACCTTAGTTGAGTTGTAAGATATTCTTGAGAGCCCGAGTCCTAAAATCAAAATTGAATGCAGTATAGGTATAAGGATATGGTCTTCAGAAGTTCAGTGAATGGAACTTAGGACAAATTACTCACCTGAACTCTGGATAGAATTTTAAATTTTGAGTTTATCTTAATGTTATTTTTACTATTATTTTTACTCATAGAGGAATTCGAAATAAAAGGTTTTTTCCATATCAAAAAGATTAAGGTTGATTTTAACTTTTATGAAGTAGGACCCAGATATGAGTGCAATCTGCCTTCACAATAAGCATTCCTAAAACCCACAATTTGACATTTGAAGTGAAGAAGTTTAATAAGTAAAACTTTTCCCCAAGGGGTCGCACAAAAAAGTGGTATAAGCATTCTAATCATAAAAATGGCATTAAAAAGGGTGTAGTTTTCAGAGCAATTTATGCTGTTGGGGGTTGTTATTAATCCAAGCTGCTTCTGCCAGTAAGGGTCACTTTTTACTTTTTAACTTGGTGTTGATCATCTGATCATGCTGTACATGATCTGCATTAAAAATGTCTGAAAACAAAAGGAAAAAAATACATTTAAAAACTTCAATGTAAATATGTAAATGAACAAACAATTAATTGCATGGTACTCGATTTGTTAGAAAAAGGTCATTGCAAGCTTACACCATTATTAGCCATTTGGAGCACAATTTTCACCATCTTATGTCATTTAGGGGTAAAATTTGCTATCAACAATTACGGCATTTAGTGTTCAATTATGAGGTGCTCTCAGTGATGAGCATGAGTACCATTTTACTTTTTGAGTGCCCCCCCCCCCCCGAATTTTTCACAATGAAAAATATCAGGTACTGGTACACATGATTTATCCTTACAACCATCTGTTTTATGCATATGGACCTAAGTGTATCATGTAAAATGGATAAAATGATAATTTTCCTTGATTCAGGGTCTTTCAGATAAATTTCCTGGATAAATTTGTTGGTGTTTAATACTCAGGTACTAGTACAGTGTGTTCAAGGTTGAAGGGTTGGCAAATCAGTGACCATGCAGATCATTTGTCCATGTACCCAGTATACCCAGTAAATGAAAACAGTAGTTTGGGTCGAGTTAGGGTAGTGAGTAAGGTAGGGTAGATTCATCAGGTATATATTCGCACAGGGGACCAATGGCTTACAAAATGTGACTTGTGAACCACAAACCAAAAGTTTCTTGTCCTTGGGAACTAAAAACAAAAAGATGTGGTCCAAATATCATGGTGTAGGTTCGACCATGGCTTGAACCTGGAATCTCTGTATTAAGAGTCCTGTGCTCCATCAGCTCAGCTACGCTCCCCTCTTATGATGTTGATAGAGTGCTAGGAAGGATGTAGGGAGGTTTGTTGATTATGGGTAAACGTTGGTGTAGGAGCAGCGGTCAAGGTACCGGTGCCAATGTGTAGAATAATTGAGTGTACAAATTCAGAACTTGAATACCACATATGAGTGAATGTTCTCAGTCATCCAGAAGTAGTAAACATAAGTGAAGGATTTAATCTGTTTACTGGACTTACTTGTTTAGAGCAAACTACGTTTTATGTTACCCCTGTAACACTTCGTCAGGTTTTGACCCGCCGGATTGGTCACGTGACAGATAGCTCCGGATGGATTTGATAGCCTCGTCCCATATCAAATCCATCCCGAGCCGTCTGTCACGTGACTGATCCAGCAGGTCAAAACCTGACGAAGTGTTACACAAAACGTAGTTTGCTCTAAACAAGTAAGTCCAGTAAACAGATTAAATCCTTCACTTATGAAAACCACATAATACTGCATTGTAGGTAAAAATGTGAGGGACTATATCATGGCCTGTATACAGTATTTTAATGGAAGTGAATGTTGCTCTATTGCAAAATGTCACTTTTAGTTGTTTTGGAATGTTTGGAATCTGATGAATACTCTTATATTATTTATCAAAATTAATAAGCATCTGCTCAACATAAAGTTTACAAGACCCTAAGCAAGGGGAAATAGCAGTCGCTGCTCTTTCTTCTGTTACTATAAGTTTATTTTGATAAAATATTAATATATCTTTGCTAGGTATATGCTTGATCTTTAAAGTATACTCTATATGAGAATTCGCTTTAAGAATTTGCCATGATAATATTATACAACAGGGATGCCAATTCCTAATTTTTGGTCATTTTTGACCATTTTTCCTGATTTTTTAAAAATCAGCTGATTTCAAATATTCAAACGATTTTAGTGGTAGAAAGTTGCATTAAAATGGTTAAAAGGGTGGTCAAAATGTTCATGAAAATTGAGATTTTAGTACCTAGTAAAATTTAAAATGTCTTCTCCAAGGGGAAGCTTTTTTCCCTCCATTCGAAATTAGTATCCTATTGAGACTAATTTCCTAATATTTTTCCTACACAAGTGGCAGCTCTGATACAAATAGCTTATGAATGAGCATTTAAACAGCTTTATTGTATATATTTTTAGCATGAACCTTGGTAATATTATTCTCTGACATAAAACTCAATGTATGATTAAATTACCTGCCTAAGGCTTATTAATATGCAAATAATATGCCAATTTAGATGGATGGGAAATTATATATTAAAGCTGTGGTCATATAAACATATTGGCTTAGTTAAGTTTCAAGTCAGGTTTTTTTTGAAGAAGAAAGCATTCAATATAAGATGTGAAATGAGCTTTTGGATAGCTTATCATTTATTGTTAAGCCGAAAATATAGGGCCAAATCCTACAAAACATTTGGTTGTGACGTCACCAAATATTTGCCATCGAACTTAAAGTATGAACGGGTAGCAAACATTTGGTCCAATGTATATTGCAATTCAATAACATGTGCAATCTAGCGCGAAATTTTATTTGGTCTCAACTCGGTGTTGAAGTTATTTTGTTTGGAGTCACCTGTCATTTTGACGTCAGGACCAAATGTTTGGTAGCGAAAATTTTGTTTGGAGGCCGACTATGATTTGGCCCTTAGTCGGCCTCCAAATAGAATGTTTTTCAAGGTATGTTTTCAAGCACTAAACTTTCCAAAAAAGTATATAGTAAAACAATCAAAAAAAATGTGTTTGTGGGAAATGGTGAAAATTCCTAATTATCTCAAGCTTTGAATATATGGTACTACTATAATACTTACAGACACTTTACATTGTGAAGTAGACTTTTGACATCCCAAACATGTAAGAATCAGGAATTTTCAGTATGTCCCTGTATATATTGCATTTATGTTTGAACTAGAAACAGGTTGCCAAGTTACATAATTTGAAGTTGAATGGCTAGGATCTAGTAGCTAAAGGCTCAAAAAAAAGTATCGCCTCACCTTAAACAAAGGAGCCATTACGGAATACACAAACGTAATTTGAAGATTGTGTGCTCAAGCGCTAGAGTTTCAGCTTTCATTAGACACCCTGGTTCTGACAATTAACTGAGAAACATCAAAGTTATGAACTTATAAAACCCTCAAGGTCATTTTTTTAAAGTTCATTTTTCGTACCGTACAAACCACCAGTAACGCAAAAATAAGGATCAATATGAGAGGTAAGTAAGTTTAGTCGATTAAGCACGCGGTCTTTCAAAAGCATGCGTCATTGGTGTCTAATCATCATCCATCCAGATATTATTTTTTCTATAATTTTTAATTAATTAATTTTTATTAATATTAAGAACCGAAGAAACAACATTTAATTGTAAGGCATCGCTAGCATTAAATACATTGCGCGAGTACCAGACCACATTAGAGGACGAATAACGGTGCACCATTTGTTTTTAAGGCAAGTATTGTCTACCAAATGAATCTGAAGTTTAGATCGTTTCTCATTATAAGATGAAAAAAATAATATCTTGATGGGTGATGCTTGGAACCCCATGCATGACGCATGCTTTCGAAAAACCGTGCACTTCTGTGACCAAACTCACTCACCTCATATTGATCCTTAGTCTTGTGTTACTGGTTTGTATGGTGCGAAAAATGAAATTATAAACTTTTTGAAAAACGACGTCGAGGGATTCAAATGTTGATAACTTCAGTGTTTTTCAGTTGTTGTCAGAAATAGGGTGTCATCTGGGAGTTTTACTCCCAGGTCATATGAAAGCTGAAAGTCCAGCGATTGTGCAAACAATCTTCAAATTACGTGTGCGTATTCCGTATTGGCGCAGGAGCCATTTGGTCGAGGTAAGGCGATACTTTTTTGGGACTCTAATTTACATTTGCATTTTGAACCTCGTCTTTGATATACTGTACATAAAATTGTTTTAATTTCAAGACAAAAATCATATTTTTAAATCTTGTTTTTACTAATTTATTTAGACAATTACCATGTCTATCAGTTATGAAACTTTGACAGGATCAAGTGTAATCCTTCTTAAGTGATCAATATGGTTTTATGATGGAACTAGATAATCACTTAATTTTGTGATCAATACCTTTTATTAGATTATATCAATACAGTTCCATCAATCTATAGGTCTATATTTGACATTGGATCAATCACCATGTGACCAATTGACTATTCATATGCAATTGTAATGTAAGGCTCAATACGTCGATCCTGGGTTTCCCAACCGGAAATCAATCTTTACCGAAATTCAATCCCACAATGCACTGATAAAGCATAACGATGCACCCAAATAGGCGTGAAATGATGTGCACTACCACCCATCCAAAACAACAATTCAAATTGCCCGCTTTTAAGTATATGAATTGAAGGAGCTAATGTCACGGCTTATTAGTTTTATAGGCAAAACTGTGTTTGGGCTAAAATTTCGGTAAAGATTGACTTCCGGGTGTAAACCCAGGATAGACGTATTCATACTCGGCCTCCAAACAAAATTTTTCCTACCAAACATTTGGTCGTGACGTCACCAAATATTTTCCATCGAACTTAAACTATGAACGGGTAGCAAACATTTGGTCCAATGTATATGGCAATTCAATAACATGTGCAATCTAGCGCGAAATTTTGTTTGGTCTGAACTCGGTGTTGAAGTTCTTTTGTTTGGAGTCACTTGTCATTTTTACGTCACGACCAAATGTTTGGAAGGAAAAATTTTGTTTGGAGGCTGAGTATGAATTGAGCTTAATTGTAATTTATGGTCAGGAATATGTTTTGTATTTGTATCAAGTTCATTCTGCATTTTGTTTCTGATGTGTGAGGGTCTCCATGGCCCTTACGAAACAGATCTGTCAAACATGGAATAGCAGGATGTTTTAAGTCCATACAACCTTATTATATTTTTAGAGCAAGAAGAATAAATATTGGTAAAATATTTTGTGCACTCCATCCATTATCATCCCACAGTATGTTTCACACCAGTTGCAGTGAATGATACATGTATACATGTATGAATGTTTCCATTCAAGCACTAGAGTGTTGACAATATTTTCCCATGATATGGACAGATAAAATATCCCATTCTATGAGTTGAACAGAACATTTTGTCTTTTATAGAATAATTCTTTCCATCACATGATTAAAAGCATTTTACTTTTTACTTAAACTACTACTCATATATGTTTCTTGCCATTTGATGCCTTTCACTTTATGAGAGAATAGATTTATTTCTTACTTTGAAATGCTTATATAAGTCCACCATATTAATATTTTGAAGTGGTTATATACACGGTTGCTCATATAGTTTGAATAAAACTATTTTTACCACTTTTTATGTAAAGATCAATTTATGATGAACATTTCTGGAACCTTGTGTTGCTTTGGTCAGATTTGATAGGTAATATTGTTGGGTGTGAAATGGAACTCCAAATGTGATCAATTTCTTCATATACTGGTAAGGGGGCAACAACAATAATTGGTCAAAAACGTGATATTTAGGTCAAATTTGATTTGACCCCGCCTTTGACCCCATCACTTGTTTACTTCAGTTGAGTGGACATATTGAATGCTCATCTGTAGTAGAGTGAGAATCAGGTGATTGAATGTCTTGGTCACGCTTGATTGCGCCAAGAGAATGCTTGGGAGCAAAGAACAATATGATACCCAAACGCCCCTCAATTTACAATAATATGGTTATGGTGAACGTCGAATGGTCCCTTGCGGTATATGACATCTTCAAAACCTTTTACGATGTCAAATACCGCTGGGAACCATTCCACATTCACAACAACCGTATTTTTGTAAATTGAGGGGCATTGGAGGATCATTTTATACTTTGCTTCCAAGCATTCTCTTGGCGCAATCAAGCGTGACCAAGACATTCAATCACCTGATTCTCACTGTACAAAAGATAAACATTCAATATAACTATTCAACTTGAGTAAAGAAGTGACAGGGTCAAAGGCGGGGTCAAATCAAATTTGACCCAAAAATCATGTTTTTGACCCATTGTTGTTGTTGCCCCCTTACCAGTACATGAGAAAATTGATCACATTCGGAGTTCCATATCACACCCAACAAGATTACCTATCAAATTTGACCAAAAGTAACATGAGTTTCCTGATATGTTCATCATAAATTGACTTTTACATAAAAAACTGGTAAAAATATTTTTATTCCAACTATATGAGCAACCATGTATTTTATGACCATTTATGTTATGGTTCTTGTTAGATTGAAATTTTTTTATATGGAATGGGATTTTGGATACTGACATGTTCAGTCAGGGAACTGTTTTTTTATATATGGAAATTAACCTGTAAAGTCATTTGATAAACATGATTTTTTTAGGAAAATGCATTAAATTTAGTATTATGATAAAGTTGATTGGGCATGTAACCAGAAAATAAAAATTACATTCCACAATTGTGTTGAAAAGATCTATTAGTCTTACTTCGTTCAAGAGGCTCCACATTGGGCCGTATGCATAAAAAGTAGTAAATACTATTTACTTGAAATTTTGAGTATTTACTACCATATGTATGCATAAAGTGTAGTAAATAATAT
>JXSR01S074056.1:30903-41387 GCA_000969725.1 Ophiothrix spiculata | reverse complement strand
TTCTACGACCAGTTGGAAAAACCAGTTGAACTGGTTCAACTAGTTTAACTGGGATCAGCTGGAATTTCGACCTGGGAATGCTTCACAACTGTGTTTATTGTCAGGTTTCTTTCACAATATGAGTATAATGCATCTTGTATATATATCACCTTATAGTTGACTATATAAATTCTGTGGTGTTAAATTTGATAAATTTGATATAATCACTTCTGCAATAATTTCTAAATGTTTGAGATTATTGTGTTTGATGTGCAAAGCTTTACATGAAGGAATTAATTATTTTTGCCAGGTGAATGACTATTCTAGCACTTGAAATGGTAAGAGTGTAACATATAGCTCAGTTTCAAACTCACTAGCTGGTATCACATGAAACCAGTTCAAATAGGATCATTTGATACCAGTTTAAGTGATAACAAGACAAGTAAAACCAGTTCAATTGGTATCAAATGAAACCAGTTTAACTGAAATCACTGAAAACCAGTTCAACTGGAATCGTTCGGAACCAGTTGAACTGGTATCAAAGAAAACCAGTTCTACTGGAATTGCTGGAAATGATATTGAACTGGTATCACGAAATGAAACCAGTTGAACTTGTTTTAGTTTTTGATACCAGTTGAACTGGTTTCATTTGATGCCAGTTTAACTGGTTTCATTTGATACTAGTTGAAATAGGTTCATTTGATACCACTTGAAATGGTTTCATTTGATGCCAGTTTAACTGGTTTCATTTGATCCCAGTTGAACTGGGTTCATTTGATACCACTTGAACTGGTTTCATTTGATACCAGTTGAAACCAGTGGAATCATTGGAAACCAGTTCAACTGGTATCAAATGAAACCAGTTCAACTGGGATCAACTGGTGTTCTCAAAACAGTTGGTGTTCTCAAAACAGTTGAACCCAGTTACCAGTTGAACTGGAGTCAACTGGAACGTTCCATTTTCCGTGACGGAATTTCATCGCCCAGTTGTTAACACAGTTGAACTGGTATCGAATGAAACCAATTGATACCAGTTCAACTTGGATCAACTGGGATTTCATAACTAAAACAAATTCCAGTTGGACCTAGTTGAAACCTAGTTCAATCCAGTTGATACACCAACTGGTACTCAGAAATGTCAATTTGGATCAACTGGGATTTCATAACTACAACAAATACCAGTTAGACCTAGTTGAAACCTAGTTCAATCCAGTTGAACATAGTTAAGCACAGTTCAACACAGTTGATATTTCCAACTGGTTTCAACTGGAATTTTGACCTGGGACCAAACTATCAAATGGATCAAACTTGGTACATATGTGGTCCATGACTAGAGGTAGTACTTTTAAGGCCTTGGGATTCAGGGGCGCAAATGTACATTTATAAAGTCACCTTTAGAAACCAAACTATAAAAGATACACAAACCAAACTGAGTACATATGTGGTCCATGACTAGAGGTAGAGTCTTTTGGTAGTCTGAAACCTGTGGGCCCAAGACCTTGGGCCCCTGGGGCCAATATGTGGGCCTATATTTATGAAATCACCCAGGTGACCAAACTATAAAAGGTACACGTAACAAACTTGGTAAACATGTGGCCCATGACTAGAGGTATAGTGCCTTTTGGTAGTCTTAGGCCCAGGGTCCAAGGGCATATGTATATGCATAAAATAAGTCTAATGACCAAACTAGTAAACTTGATATGCATGTGCCTCAAACTAGAGGAAGTGCCGTTTGGTAGTTTTAGGTCAAGGGGCCCAAGGCCTTGGGGCCCCAGGGGCACACAATGGTTGTACATAAAATAACTTATATAGAACCAAAGTTACAGATATTGCAAGGGCCACAGTTTGTCCATGGATGCCTTTTGATTTGAAGAAATACCTTTCAAAAGTACATGTATTGGCCCTGTAAAGGCCTATTTTGTCCCTAGGACCAGCACATGCATAGATGTTCTGGAGTTGTCTAGTTATTTAACTCTCAGAGCGCCGATGGCAAAAATTTGTGTTATAGCTACTTTTTGTTAAATTTGATTTTTTCCCTAAATGACATTTTTCTGAAGGTTTACTATTTGTATACATTATCTACTTGCAGAATTGATAGGGTTATTTGTGAGAAGCAATACAAGTTTTGAAAACTCTGGATGTTTTTATGATTGGTTTTGCATTTAAATTTGACTTTTCAAAAATGTTGCTATAAGGCAGCTATTCATGAAATCATACAATTCATGCAATTTGCACCATTTGGCGCTTGAGGTGTTAAAGTATAGATCATGATTTCAATACTTAGTAAATGTTATAACAAAACATTTTGTTTGTTTTACATTTCCAGAAGAAAAAAAAGGAAAACCATGATCTTTTGTTATATTTCTGTAAACCTGGCAAATTTCTTTACAAATCCTGATTCTAGTGTATTTGACCAAAAGTATGTAAAACCTGATTCTAGTGTATTTGACCAAAAGTATGTCTTTTATTAAATATTTATCCCTGCAATATTTTATAATGCTTTTTACTACAATTTACTGTCAGCTGGACTACTTATGATCATTAATTACACATTGCTTTATTTGCAATGTCAATTCCGCAATGAATTCCAGTTACAAAGATGATGGCAATGAAACTCTCACTTCTTTACTTTGATCATAATGACATAACCCTTCTATCAGGATAAATGTAACATCTTGCTTAACTGTGTAAATCCCAATGCACAATGGAATGGATGGAAAAGACATATTACAAAGTTAATACAAAATTGGTCTTGCTTTCAGCCTATTTCTATTATTTTTCCTACATTTGAAATTGTATCAAATTTGTATTATTCAAGTAACAAAAGACAGGTTTATGATTTTGTTTTTTTATCAAAGTCAAGGCAATCTGTTATCTGTGAACAATTTTTATATATGTGACCCGTCATATCAAAAGGTACCTTAAGTGTCCCAAAATGAAAATTGATTTTTTGGTTTCATCTGCAAGATTATATTTTAAGCTTTAAAATGACACCTTGCTTTTGGTTATTGGATGTTCGATTGCAAAGTAACATTGAAATTGGTAAAAGGCATCGGTCTGATTCAGAAAACTATCGTTCTGAGAAAATCAAGTTTAAAGTTTCTGTACTGGAAAAAATTCATTGGGGAAAGGATTTTTATATCGATTTTTAAAACATTTGTCTTATGTTTTGGAAGTTGAAACCTGATTAATATGATAGAATACACTTCAAAGGTAACATTTCTGATGAAATTAGAAATTCGACCTTAGACATGATTTTTGACTATGCTCAGCTTCAATGGCCCGTATCTCGTAATTTACTATGCCGGTATTAAGGTACCTTTAGATATGACGGGACACATATTTGATTCACATGTAATATGTGTTCATTCATCTCGGATCAACGTAAACTGAAATTTTACGGGTGAAGTGAAAAGGTCATAATTTGCCCTTTTTTCAGATTCACAATCATTTAATATGCTTCCTTTCAAACACCTGCAAAGTTTAATTTCAAGAAAATGATCAGAAATATGAAATATCTGTATGTGCTGACAGCAAATTACAAAGACCACTTTAAAGATTTTGGCTGAGCAAAACTTCATGTAATTGGTAAAAAGTGTGCTTCTATGACAATTTTCAAGAAGCAGCTCATTTGTTTGTTAAATTGTATAAATATTTGTCTTTGTTTTCATCATTTTTGTAAAAGCACCGTGATCACTTTTAAAGTGGCGCTTTATTAAATGTTGTGCTTTGCTAAGTGACAAGTATCGGTAAATTTTTAATTTGATGCGTAATTTACAAGTAACATTCATTTTAACTTGATAAATCTTGTTGAATTAACATATGATTATATCAATGACTGATGACTTGCCCCTATTACAACTGGAAGCAACAAGTTTCCATCTACCAAAACATAAAATAAGAAAGCAAAAGCCTAAAACTGCACATGTAGTAAAAGCAACATTACAGCACAAAAATCTTAACTTTTAGGCAGATTATAATCTATTATTGAAGCCATTAAATTTCCTACAATTATGAAATTTTGCACAAATGCGTACAATAAACAAGCGTCTCGCCTCACGCAGTACGAAAGACTTCATTTTACGCAATCGCTGCGTCAAGCAACAAATCAAGATATGCGACGTACATTTTCATTACAGATGTGTAGTCACACACACTCTCATCATGCGCACCCAGCAGATTTGATTTGTAGGAAATTTAATGATTCTAATAATACATAATATATATAGGAAGTTTTCATAAAGAGGGTAAAATATTTTTGCCCTAGTGCATCAGTTCTCAAGATATATTACCCACCTCAAAATCTAATGGATAACCATCATTTAACCCTTCTGTCCACAGCTGTAAAGGTGTCCTATGCCCCTCTGTCCTCACTTTGTGATGGATCCAGCTTTGCCGAAATTCCTCCAGGCTGCTATTTATTAACGGTATGTATACATAGTGAAGTGCTAGCAAATCCAGATCGTTGTCAGGGTCCAGTTTCCCATCTTCTTCCATGCTATGGAAAAGTTCGGAATACTTTCTTGTGCAATTCTATAAAATTAACAACATTAATGTAATGTTATAGTGGGTAGGTAGCCTGCATTCACATAGAACTAAAATCTTAAAAATGGAAATTTTAAATTGCTCTTTAATGCTTTAAATAAAAAAATGTATCAAAATCAAGAAAAATTGACACGGCCACATATTTTGACAGAATGTTTGGTTAATTGTTACTACCGATGGAAAGTCATGACTGTAAGGTATGTATATGTGAAAGATAAGGAAGTAGTCCATCTTTTGTAAAAACTACAGCACTTGAAAGGTAAAAAGGCGCAAAAAAAGGTAACGCGAGTAACGTTGGAAATGCCCATGGAAATGACCATAAGCTAAAAAACTCAGTTTTGATATAGGTGACCTTGGGGTGAAAAGTGCCACTGGATTATGAATTGCCCCTTTAAGTCAACCATGTAATACTAATGGAATATCTTACCGTATTTACATCCAGCCACATCCTCTCAATCCTCTGATTGTGCACACTTTTGCCAGTTATGAAGCACCCCCTACCACGCTTCTCAAGCATGTAAGAGCACACATCCCAATTCTCCAACCCCTTGTCTGTCCTCACACGCTGTGGCACTCCAAATTCAGCGACACCTGTCTTAAAAAGCTGGCAAACTGTTGATGCTCTATTGTTATCACTGCAAGCTAAAAACGGGATCATCCGGCTATACCCGTCAACACAACCATGAACCACAAGCCTCCACCTAAAAAAAGACCAATAATCAAAATGATAATAATAGAACTCAATATATTTTACAAGTATACAAGTTCTACCAGAAAAAGGTAGGTGTGAGGAGTCATCCCGGGCAGTGCAGACATTGCCTGCTGTACGACGGGAAGCTCGAGGAGCGGTTCGGGGAGAGGATAGGAAGTTGGAATGTGGGGAGTTTGAAGGGGAAAGGAGCGGAGATATGCGAAGAGCTGAGAAAGAGGAGGTTGAAGGTTTATACAGGAGATAGGTGGAGAGGAGAGGGGGCTAGGATGTTGGGGTACAGGGTAGTAAATACAAATTCTGGCGGGCGGGAAATAGCGATGGACTGGCGGTGTGGGGGTTTGGGTGATGGAAGAATTGTGCGAGAAGGTTGTGGAGTTGCAAAAGAGTGACAGGGTGATGACAGTTGTAATAGTCTTTGAGGAGGAGGGAGTGAGGTTGATATGCGGATATGCTCCGCTGAGTGGTAGAGGGTTGAAGAGAAGGAGCAGTTTTATGATGAGATGGCAGACGAATGGGATGTGCAAAGCAAATTGGGAATTTGTTTTGTGTTGTGGTGACTTTAATGGGCATGTAGGGAAAGGGAGTGATGGATTTGAAGGCATTCATGGAGGGAACGGTTATTGGGTGAGAAATTTGGAAGGAAGGATGTTGTTGGAGTTTTGTGATCAAAATGACCTAAGTGTAGCAAATACTTGGGGCGAAAGATGGAGACTGATATTGGAGATGAGAAAATTTCTCAAGAAATTTAAGGTGATTTCAGGGAATAGCAGCAAAGGTTGGTGGTTGCAGATGTGGACAGGAGGAAGGTGAAAAAGGTGGTGTGGAAGGTTTTTGAAAATATCTGAGAAAGATATTTTTCTAGCTTTATTGAGCCAATTTTCAGCCACAGCTCATGATTTTGGTACAAGCACCTCTAAATTTTGTCAAACTTGCTTGAATTGGCGCAAGTTCAAAAACCTTCAGCGGAAACACTGGTTACCATGTAGTTAGACACATTTTCATACAAATCTCCAAAACGGAACATAACTCAGCCCTGAATTTGACACAGGTTTTTGAGAAAAATCTAAGCAATATTTTGGAACTAAAATCCTACAAACTTTGAAAAAATGTTGACCATGCAGTGCTCCTTTGAGCTAACGTATCTGTCGTCAGTTATCTGTTTGACTCTCTTCTGAATCATAAGTAAATGGGCAAAACTGCATACGGTACCTAAAAACTTAACTTTTACACTTACCATTATTAAATATTGTATAGCACTCCCATTTATAATACATTGCATGTGTACATGGGGAAATGAAAAGTAGATTACGTTTCTGTTGTGGCACAGTTGTAACACATATGTATGGCTTTTTGGACAGTGATATGTAGGTCCGTACGAAGGCATGTAAGCCTAGGGGGGACAAACACATTTACCATCCCGAAATTCATGTTTGGTCTAGCGAAAAGTTTGCTTTTTTCAAATCGACTTGATATTTGTGCTAAAATTGGCTTTTTTTGATTAAAATTTACGGGACAGTGATCTCGGGACACTAAAAGTATGGTAGTAAAACATTGTCCCGATATTTTAATATTATCCTCGCATCCCGCTTCCCCCCACCCCTCTGCCTCCTGCTTCAAACGGCCCTGGTGATATGCTTGTCAACCTCATTGAGCATAGATTTAGTAAGTAACATCTATCTATCTCATTATTTCTACACTTTCTTGACCATTTGTTGGTATCTGCTGGCATTATTTGCGCCATGCAATCAACAAAGTTAATGCATTTTTCGATTAATAATGTTTGCTATTTCCCGGCAATTTCAATTTTTACTATTGTGAATCTCATGTACAAATTAAATGACTAAAATCATTTATCATGGTCTTAACAAATTTAAACAAGATACATAAAGATGTCAGTGACACAAAATTTGCAAAGTTGAGCACTTTAAGGTGTTTGGTCCACGCACCGTCCACGCGTACCAGTACGCGCTAGTTTCCGAGTAGGTAAGTGCCGCAATACGCATGCGCATATACTCAGAGTAGTGTTTTGAAGCTAAAAATTGCAATATTTTAATATTTTTCTTGAAAACTAAGTCGGTGACCCCCAATTTTTATTTTTTATTTGAAAGAACATACTTGTGGCTGTGCGCAACTTTTGTGAAAAAATTATCAAAAATGCTCGGGCAGATTTTTTGAACCAACACTAAATAATTTCACTTTTGCCACGTTTCCCATAGACCCCTGTACTAATTTATCCCCCAAAAGCTCCAAAAATGCTGTTTTTAACCGACTCTCATGTAACAAGGATTCCGGTGACCCCCAATTTTTATTTTAAAAATCGGCTCTACATCGATGAAATATCATTTATGCCGATTTTTACTAAAATTCTTCGGGCGGATCTCTCATGGACCAAACATCTTAATTGGAGAATATTCCTATAGGGAATGGTTTATGAGGAGGTGAGAGATGCATTTGTTTATTTCCCAGTCTACACATACAGAAGAATTTGTAGGGCAGCCCACAGAGGGATGGATTTTATGGGGAAGGAGACAGGCATTATCAGCAATATTAAAGGGGCTTGGTCCAATTGTTCAAAATTTAGTTTTCAATATCATATGAAAGAAGCCCACTCAAGAGATCAAAGTTACAAATTTCAGCTGAATTGGTTAAACCATTTTGATTTTATGGGCAATTTTGCATTTCAGAGCCGCCTATTTGTAACTGTGTAAAATTTATTATGTTTACCATTACTAGGCACATTTTGATATATATCTCCAAAATGGAACTTAACTCGGCCATGAAATTTCACATATGTGCAACATTTAGACACCAAAATATCAAAAAGTTTGAAAAAAGTTGAGGAAATCGGACTATGCTCCTTTAATGGATTTGTAGTAAATTGGGTTTTCATATAGAGGGCGCTATTTATACTCTATGATCTGTCTAAATTGAAATAACTTTTCCTATAAAAAATGCACTAGGCCTTTTTGTAATACATAGGCTTAGGAAGATTTCCAATATTGGGGGGGGGGAGCAAATATATGCGAAGCGAAGTGACTCCCAATGACCCAGATGACCCATGTCATATAAATCAGAAACCAAACTACCTTCTCTTGGTTATCATTGGTTATTTGACAATCTATGGTTAAATGGGGATGGCTAAACAGCAAGTTGTGAATGGGCGAGTTGCAGTTTGGCGAGTTGTGTGGCGAATTGGGAGGTGAGTTGTGTAGCAAGTAATATGTTGCAAGTTGTTACTACTACTTCTACTGGTTTACAATTTTAACACCCCTATGGTGGCGGGGGGATGAAAAGGGATTAATGTGTGTGCGTACTGAGATAGAATTAATTGAAGTGCTGTTTGTGTTTGTCTTTAAAGACTTGAGTCGGTTGTTGATATTATGATTTCAGGAAGCAGGTTCTACTCAGGTATTTTCTTTAAAGACTTTTGAGTCTGTTGTTGATATTATGGTTTCAGGAAGCAGGTTCTACTCAGGTATTTTCTTTAAAGACTTTTGAGTCTGTTGTTGATATTATGGTTTCAGGAAGCAGGTTCTACTCAGGTATTTTCTTTAAAGACTTTTGAGTCTGTTGTTGATATTATGGTTTCAGGAAGCAGGTTCTACTCAGGTATTTGTCAAGACAAACAGTTTTAAATCTAAGAAAATGGATAATAATACCAACAACGATCTAGATATACATGGTAAGTCTTTGAATTAGTTCAATCCCTCTTAGCCAAATCATTTATCAAAAGATTTCCGATCAAAATCACCTTGTTTACGCTTTCGCCAAGGAAACCCAACTTGGTACTTGGTACCAAGTAAGCTGAAAGAGGCTTATCTTTAACAGGGCTCCAAGATGTTTTTTAAATTTAGTTTTGAATGCAGGAAGAAGACCGGAGCACCCGGTGAAAAACCTGCGGAAGTGAGCATGGACTGAAAACCAAATGTACGTAACGCATCGGCACATGACTCGAACCCGGGACCTCATTGGTGCAATTAGCTAGGTGAGGTAACTACCGCTGCGACAACCTGCTATCATGTCTCTATACTGTTCCTGCCCATTTAGGAAGAGTTTGTTGGGAAAGATACCTGAAGCTTGGTAGTACAGTTAGTACAGAACAGTTTGTGGAAAGGATATTTATGCTGTTCTTCTTTAAGGCTGTGATCACATCTATAGAACTATACTATACGGGACTATACGGGCACGTTTTTCCTATCCATGGAACCTTTTTCCTATGATACTAATCATACTATCCATGATAAAATCAATCATCTCTGCACTGTTTTTCAGGGCCCATATTCATGAAACCCTGCTAACTATAGTTGGCTGCTAAAAGTCCCTTAAAGTATCTGCTAGGCCTAGCTGACAACTAGTTGTTATTCATGAAACCCTGCTAGTGTTAGTTGTCAGCTAAATTTACTTCAAAAGTTAGCGGTGATCTGGGGCAGCTCTAAGTTCTTAGCAGGCAACTAAAATGTCAAAACTTATGATCATGATGATTATCAAAGACAATCTTTTCAGTTCATTCAAACCACTTTGAGACAAACACGTTTCTGAGATAATGTCTTTGTATCGAGTGAAATAAGACGATCTGAATAAGAAAATATGCCTGTATCATAGATATATAAAATAAAATCTTACAAAGTCAAACTCTTAATTTGAACTTCAAGAGATTGGAAGAAACAAATGCATGCAAATTTAGATTGTTAAAAAATCCCAATGATAAATAACTTTTAACACTTTGCTACCGGTGAGTAAAACAACAAAAACTTGTCAATAAGTATAATTTCAGATAAGAAAACAGCATACTTTTGATTTAAGGACACAAATCACTAAATAAAAGCATTTGGTTCGTACAGAGCAATGCAGGAGCATGTGTTTGGTTGCCCTCTCTAAAGTAAAAGCTTGAAAAATGGCGAGAACTAGGTTTTTTGATAAAATTTCGTTTGAATCATGTTCTGTGGTTCAAATGTAGTCAGGCTGGTTAAATATTAATATAATTTTATTGTTTTTGTAAAATATGAGAGTAGATTTTCAGTGTTTAGAGAAATTTTGTTGCGAGTTGGAGAAAATGAAATTTTGAGCATATCCTATGTTCGAGGCGACCTAGCAAAAAATAATCAAGGTTACCCTATATATTTTTTCACTTTGTGGGCTCATCTATATCATAATCTCAAAATAAATCCAAGAGTTGAAGCAAGCAGTCGCTTTATAGCCAAGATATCCACCATGATCTGGGGGTTGTTTTGCATTGGAATGAATAGGC
>JXSR01S074054.1:214223-226479 GCA_000969725.1 Ophiothrix spiculata | reverse complement strand
GTCCAACGATTTCACAACGATTTCTTCGCACGACGTCTACCGATACGCAGTCTTCAAGAATTATAGCGCAATATGCGCAGCGCGTTTGAAGACTGCGTATCGACAGACGTCGTGCGATGAAATCGTTGGACTATGAATGCACCATAATGGTGCATTCAGTGTCCAGCGATTTCATCTCTGCAACATTGCTCGATACGCAGTCTTTACACGTGCTACGAGAAGTGCTATTTATTATTTCAAGACTGCGTATCGAGCGATGTTGCTGCGATGAAATCGCTGGAGTCTGAACGCACCATAAGTCGCCTTGCGCTGCGCGCGAGGAATTTTTAGCGACAGAAAAAAAAATCGGTAGGGGGAGGGTTGATACAACCCACCCCCCTTCGTAGAACTAGGGTTAACTTTCGCACAACTTTATACATGACATTATATATTCAATGTTCATACAAACTTACTATAGTTGATGAAAAGATGAATACAAGAAAACAAAAATAAAACATTTATGTACTATCGTGATATACGTCTTTGAGTTTGTGCTTTTTTTAACGTATATATTTCAGCCTTCCAAACGCATACATTTCGTTGTGATCAATATCAAATAACCAAATATATTGTCATGAATATTAAGTTTGTTTCTTATATTTTCTTTAAGAATAAACTCGTATGTAGTCACAACTCTGTGACTAAATTTATTGACTCTATATACTCCTAGTCGATAGATTACGTTAAAGATGAACGACTGTTTCCCTTAAGTTCAGTAAATGCAGTGTCTTTAGCCGAAGAGGAATTAGACTTCTTTTCCTTAATCTTTGTAACCTTTTTCAATTTCTTCACAGAACTAGCAATCAAATTTGCCATAGTATAAAGAAAGGGATTAACGGCTGAATTGATCGGAAATAGAATCGTAACAATCCAAGCATATGTCTCAGGTTTCACTTCAGTCGTTCCTGATTGAACCAGAATGCTGAGGATGATGATAGGAAACCAGCAGAATAAATCAGTCATCACAATCGCTGCCATCTTGATTGCCATGTGGATCTGCTCTTGTCGTTCCTGTCTGTCTTGGCTCCGCCCTGTTCTCCTCGACGTTGATCTGACATCAATGAAGATGGTTAAATAGCACACTACAATGATTATACAGCAAAGGCCATTTAACGCAACAAAAATCGCCAGAGAGTAAAATAAAGTAGGCTGACTTCCCGTTCTTTCTCTATATATTACATCTTCACTACCCGATTTCCCACTTATGTATTCTTCGTAAAGAAACTGCTGATCAAGAGGCAGAGAGACGCACACGTTCGACAGACTATAAAACTGATTATTTTGAGATGAACTTAGTTGTGTAACTAACACTGGTATTATCGACAGAGTAACTGCCACACTCCACATAATGATCGATATAAAGCACATAGACCGAATGCTCCAATGCTTTGCGCGAAACGGAAACTTTATGCCAATCATTCTATCGATACTTATAAGAGTCACGAATAATATTGAGCCTTCACTGGATAGCATTGACAGCGCCCCAGCAAACTGACACAAAACACTGTTCCTCCATCGAGTGGAATCTTTAGGAAAATATTCTCCATAATACATGTCTGCTGATACAATAATGAAAAGGAAGATTTCCATCAATGAATCTGATAAAGATAAATTCATTATAAAAATAGACTGAGTATAATAATTACCATGCTGTTTGCGGAGTAAAAGACCCCGCCATATCAAGACGCCACAGTTTCCAAGACATGCCATGAATGCAAAGATCCACAGAAAAGCCCTCGCTAGATTATTTGGAACCAGCGTGCCGCACGTTAAGAATACATCAGTGTCGGCCTTAGAATCGCAGTGGGACTTGTTGATAAAACAACAAAGCCAGTCTTCATCTACATTAACGAATGCTTTTACTGAAGCAAATGTATCAAGGCCAATGTCTACTATGGTGTTCTCTGTGAGATCTAAAGTCGTAAGATGTTGTAAAGTCAGGCAAGAGGCATTTGCTGAGGTAACAAGTAACTCGGTTTTCATCGCCACAGTATCGTCATTATATTGATCGAGCTCGTTAGACCTTTGATCGCAAGTCACGATACCTTGCCTAACAGATATAAAGAATTCGTATTGATTTGTCTTTGACCAGTGAAACACATCTGAGTGAATTTTAGTTAAATTGTTCCAGCGTAATTTCAGTGTTCTGAGGTTGCACAGACCTTCAAACACATTATCGGAGAGGATTTGTATAGAATTTCTTTATAAGTATAAAGTAAACAAACTCCCTAAACTACGAAATAAACCTTGTGGTAAGATACTTATGAGGTTACTCGATAAATTTAATGTTTGTAAGTTAACAAAATCCCAAAATATGTCGAGCTTTAATGATGTAATTTCATTATTGTCTAGATCTAAATACAGAACATTGGTTAAATTTTGAAAAATACCATGTGGCAGAACTGAAATTAAGTTATGAGACAGGTGAAGATGAGTAAGCTTCCATAATCCATCAAAACAACCAGATTCCACGCATCTTATCTTGTTAGAACTCATATCTAAGTGAGTGAGGACGCTAAGATGGTTAAAGAAACCACTTTGAATTGAAGACAAGTTATTTCTGTTTAGATGTAGTTTTTGCAACCGTTCAAGACCTATAAAAGCTTCCCTATCGATATGTAACAAACCAATGAAAGACAATCGAAGTTCTGTAATTTCTTTAATTGACCAAAATGCATTGCATGTTAATTCTTTGATAGTAGTTGTGAAGTGTATTCCTAGATACGGCTTTGTAAGATCATATACTACGAGAGATGATCGTACCTACTGTCGTTGCATTTTGATATCAAATTTTCGTTACTCAATGTACAAGTACAATTATGTTCACAAGGTATTTTACAATTGAATGTAAATATTGCAGGTGGAACAATATACGGATATTCGCCATGAAATGTCTGACATGTAATGATATCATCGTAATATAAAAGTAGTTCGTCCTTATTTGAATTAATACACGATATCCCAGCAGATTCGACCTTAGTGTCTTTTACTATTTCTGTAGAGCAAAGTGGATGAACTTCATAAGGTAAGAGAACAATATCTTCTTGTTCAGTAGTACTTAAACCCACCTGCATGGTGTAGTTTCCAATCCACATAAGACCCCATTCATTGTTATGAAGAACAAAGTCAGAGCACTTGGAGTTTAGATTGATCCTAACATAGTTGGCTGCAGATCGTGATTTCAACAATCGGTACAAAATCAGATAGCCAAATCCAGACTCTCCGTTAAAAGGAGTAATCGTCAAATGACGAAGTGTCGAGGGACCCGGGAGTCCAGTATCTAGTATAAATGTACATAAATATTGTGAATGAAAACAAATGTCGTTTGTGAATCCTCGCATTATTCCTCCAATGCCGTGATGAAAAATTGGCGGCAGTAACGGAGGTGGCAATGGCGGACGAAGTGGTGGTCGGGTCATAAAATTATGACTTATAGCAGTGGTGAGGTTGTCAGCATGACTATCAGATGTGATAGTTGAAGTAGCGAGATGTTCTGGTGAGTCCGAACTAAGAGTATCATTATTCAAAGTCATATAAGATGTTATCATTGTGACATTACTTTGATGGTAATCTGTTGCAATAGCGTCATCCACGTCAGCAGAAACCATGGTCAGCATATGTCCACTGACGGTGGAATTGTTAATATCCCCGGTGTTTTCAACAGTTGCGGTGTTAACATGGTCGTCACTTTCTAGTGTGATTGGAACATGACTGGTAGTATTCCAATGAAGACCATCCTCATCTGTTTGATTGCTAGAAGCAGCTGTAGAAAAATTGATGAACAGGCAATTCATCAACTGTGTAACAGTAATAAGATATGTGATCAACATCATTTTTGACGTGTATTCATCTAATTGAATTTAATAATCGTTTATAGATGACTTTTTACAGATGAAAAACGCTGATGTTAATATCAACTATCCTTAGATGTAGCTAGTTATCTGGCATACCCTTAGTCAAAACGATATTAACAAGAAATAAGGGTACTGCGACAAAAACAAAATATCCTTCTGCGTAAATTTACGGTGATTGTGTAATAGAAGATTTAATACATGTGTTTCTCGACGTCAAATGGACGGAAAAAAACCTATTACGGATTTGATGATAATTGATTACTTTTAGCAATTTTTCGACTTAAAGGTCATTAAGTTAATAGTGTAATGCACTTTAATGAGAGAGTTAATATGTTATTTATTATTCAAAAAGTATTTTGTAATAATATGATTCCGGTCCTAAAATAAAACACCCATGATCATAATAAAGGTTGATTAATATGACCATATTAACGAAGTAATGGAACTTAAATATCCTTCATAATACTTTGACGTACCAAGCAGAGTTGATGTAGAAACAATATTAGCAGAATGTTATTTCATTTAAAGTTTCATAACATGTCGATGATTCCATTCCCTTGAATGTGTTACAAAATTTAGGTAGAACTTTGATATGATAATATTGATCTATTTACTATTTTCATATTTATTTTGATAAAAATCAATTAGCATCTATAACGCCATAATTTTAAGATAGTACTTATAATAAACAAGAATTAAATACCAAATTCATCATGAAATGTTAGAATATAGGCATATATAATAAAATAATTCGTTTTACGCCCTTGGAAGAAATATTAAGACATATATGACACTTACGTTATTTTATTACTTGTTTTGTTCCAGAAAATAACGTACGCCGCATTTGTCTTACAGTTTTCGAATCATTTCTCTAATAATTTTTGTTCACTTAACAAACAGAAAAAATGGCATGGCAAGTCACACTGATGCAATTGAATCTGATAGGAAACCTTCACAAATACGACAAAAAAAAAATCCAAGTAAAATACGAAATAAAAAGTAAATAATTTATAATCTTTTTGTTGAAAAAAGTATGGTGTTTATGCAGCTTTTTTGAACAGTGTTAATCTCAATATGGGGAATAAGCAATTGAAATATTTGACACCATGAGAAATTCTAAATGAAAATGTTTACAACAATATGCGTTTCTTGCAGAAATAAAGAGCATGGAAATTAAAAAGCGAACAGCGGATTGAACGAAAATACCAAAGAAACGGAGGAAATATCAGTGTAAGAACGTAGCTAACAAAATGTTTTAATTTTTGCGCTTTTTATACTCAGGTAACTTTTTAAAAAATGTTCACAATAATGACCAAGTATATTCTGGCCTTTACAATGTTTGTTACAAGATATGTGATAGCGTAACAATAAATATGTTAGACGATTTGTTGAAGTCTTTTAGGTAATGTCAGTTAATCTAATTTATTACGACCGTGGGCGTATTATCTGCACCACATGTTATATTATGTTACTACAAAATACCTTATAGACATACAAAACCCCCTATTATATGTCATCAGAGTACATTAGGCTATAGTAAATGTTTTAAGCCAGGGCACCTCATTAAAAGTTATGGGCCTTTCCATAAGAGGTAAATGGATTTGCATTCATACAACCAATAGAATTGAAGTGTTTAGAAAGGCCATATAGTAAAACATTATGGTATTCGTTATCTGATTGGAAGCAAAAGCTTTAACGTGTTTGATATCATTTGATTACTACTTCAAACCCATTTCTGAATTGTTCCTTCGCTGATTATAATTATATTATATTTATAAAATTACATTACATCAACGAACTATTGTTTGCAACATGTTAATGTCCATCTTGATGATGAAATAGTTAAAGACAAAAAAAAAACACATAACACATTGAAATTTTTGTTTGGCCCATTGGATCACGTTACATGGACCCATATATCAATTCTTTTCAAATCCTCCGAACCATAAAAAAACATTTTATGCTCAATTACTCTGTTAACAGCTTTTAGCAGATAATATACCAATGATCTTTGCTGTACAAACAGTCAAGTTGGTTGCCCTACAGTATTAACATAGGCCTATAAATCAAACTTCACATTAACTGCAATGCATGCAGGGATTGTACTTATGGATGAGAGGATCCTTGTCCTTATCTAATCAAAAATTTGCCCTCCCTGATTCATTATGAAAGAGGTGTAAAAGACTGCGCGTCGATGGGCATCGATCGATGCATATCGACAAGACTCTGAAAAAAACACCATAGGATGGAGCCAAGACAGACAGGAATTCTGGACGACTCGCCCAAAAAGTAAGTCGCCCAAATTGTGCGAATTGGGTCAATATATATTGGCCAAGCATTACGGTAATTATAATATAATATAATTTTAAAGAGACTCTGGAGAATTCAAATGCTAAAAATATGTACAAGACTCTAAATTTTCTTTTAAATAGTACTGTTCAGAAATTGCCTTCAAGTGTGTCTAATGTTGCATTGAGCAAGTAGATTTGCCTGTTTTTTTAGTGACAAAGTTTGTAAAATAAGATCTGAACTTGACCAAATGTGCAATACTCATGATGCTTCAACCAACAGGCAAAATGATGGTGCTATGCATGCAAATTTTAATGTTTCAATTTTACAGCAAAACGAGTGCAATATGGATTGTGATGATAAAAATGTATCACCCTTGCAGTGTTTTTCTGATGTAACTGAGAAGGAGGTAAAGAAGATCATTGGAAACCAGCCCATTAGATTCTTTACTCACTTGGTTATTAAAACTTTGTGTTGATGTTTTGTTACCAGTTATAAGGACTATTATCAGTAATTCTTTCAAGTTTGGTATTTTTCCACAAATCCTGCGGCAAGCTGTCATCACACCATTGATCAAAAAACCCACCCTTGATCCGGATGTCTTAAAAAATTACCGCCCTGTGTCAAACCTTCCCACTCTCGGTAAATTGATTGAATATCCCGCCGTTTCTAGATTTGAACAACATATCCAGGATAATAACCTCACTGAAATCCACCAATCCGCCTACAAAAGTTCCCATAGTACCGAAACTGCCCTCCTTAAGGTTTCTAATGACATTTACATTGAACGTGATAAAGGCAAAGCAGTCATGTTGGTTATGTTAGATCTTTCGTCTGCAATCGACACAATTGACCATGATATTCTTGTTAATCGGATGCAGACGGAATATGGAATTACAGGTTCAATAATTGATTTTTTCAGCAGACTACCTGAAGGATCGCACATCCAGAGTTTCTATACTTGGTGAATATTCTGATTATCATCCACCTGAGTACGGCGTTCCCCAGGGCTCGATTGCAGGTCCACCCATTTTCACTGTATATGGCCAGCCTGTCACAACAATTATTAGGCGTTTCAAGGTTGTGTATCACATCTAAGCTGACGACACGCAACTATATGTTAGTTTTGATCCGAAGTCTGAAGAAGATATTGTTGCTGCAAAAACTAGGCTTACCAATTGCATCGCTGAGATTCGATCGTGGATGCTTTCTAATAAGCTCCGTCTTAAAGATGCAAAAACGGAGTTGTTTATTATTTCCTCAGCCTGGTATGCAGAAACCGTATTTTCTCTGACTTTGAAGATTAGTGAATCTGTAATTGAGTCTTCTAGCTCAATTAAAAATCTCGGTGTTACTTTTGATACTAATTTTTCCATGAAAGGCCACGTCAGCTCATTATGTAAGAGTATTAATTTCCATTTACGCAACCTTGGTCGAATCCGCAGGTATATTGACCAATCCACATGTGCAAATGCAGTGAAATCTCTTGTTCTATCTAGGCTCGACTATTGTTTCTTTCTTCTTGACGGCCTTGCTTCTTCTGATTTCTGATTTAGATCGTCTTCAGAAACTTCAGAACCGTGTAGCACGTCTCATCTATCAGGTCCCGAAACGTACTTCGGCGTCTCCGCTTATGCGTGAGTTGCATTGGCTGCCAGTCAAGCAGAGAACAAAATTCAAGATCTTGCTGTATGTGTACAATAGTTTTTCTGAATTGTCTCCTATTTATTTACAAAATATTCTCAATAAATACAACTCTGGTCGTCAGGGGTTGCGATCAGGTAAAGATCTCACCGGCTCGCCATTCCTACTACGAAAAAGACTGTTGGCGACAAAGGCTTTTCTGTTTTGGGGCCAAAATTATGGAATAATCTGCCCTCTCATATTCGCTTGGCCCCAAGTGTTCAAGTTTAAAAAAAAATTGTTGAAAACCTACCTCTTTCCTAAAGAGTAGGCCTTCTTTAAAATCCCTTGTGCTTTTATACAGTGATTTTAACTCTGTTGGTGAAATAATCGTTTTTAAGATTGTATAATATACACCATGTAGCATATTGTTGTTATATTTTAGCTGTGTACTTCTACAACCATGCAATTTATTGTTTTTATACTTTGATTGTTGTCATATGTGTAAAATTTCTCTTGCAAATTGTATTTTTATATTTGTATATTGTGCTTTGATCTCTTTGGAAAGGCGCTCAATAAATCTCTATTAATAGCTTACGCCAATTAAGCTTATATACTGCTTAGCTCCAGTTTGGACGAATTTGCAAGTTTTGGGCGAGTCGTCCGATGATATCATTTGGGCGAGTATGTAAAATTTGGGCGAGATGTCTAACGGGCGACTTGTATTTTGGGCGACTTGCTTTTTGGGCGAGTCGTACATACTCCGACAGACAGGAGCGACAAGAACATATCCACATGTTAATCAAGATGGCAGCGATTGTGATGACTAATTTATTCTGCTGGTTTCCTATCATCATTCTCAGCATTCTGGTTCAATCAGGAACGACTGTTCAGCCGTCAATCCCTTTCTTTATACTATGGCAATTTTTGTTGCATTGAATGGCATTTGCTGTATAATCATTATTGTGTGCTATTTAACCATCTTCATTGATGTCAGATCATGAGATCAACGTTGAGGATAACAGGACGGAGCCAAGACAGACAGGAGCGACAAGAGCAGATCCACATCATCGCAATCAAAATGGCAGCGATTGTGATGACTGATTTATTCTGCTGGTTTCCTATCATCATTCTCAGCATTCTGGTTCAATAAGGAACGATTGAAGTAAAACCTGAGACATATGCTTGGATTGTTACGATTCTATTTCCAATCAATTCAATCCCTTTCTTTATGCGATGACAAACTAAATTGACAAAGACACTGTTTTTTACTGAACTTACGGTGTTTATACTGAACTTAAGGAAATAATCGTATATCATTTATTATATCAATGGTTTTAAACATGGTTTAAAATTTATGGGTGCGTTCGGTGCCTAGGGATAGTGGACATGAGGGCATTTTCCCAAGTTACAAACCTTGCCCTCAATTGCCCTGATTTCATCTCGGGGGGACCGCTCAAGATTGAAATTGGTACTCATAATAAAAAGTGGCGTAAAAGGGTCTGTTTTTGTACCACAGGTGGCGTCTACGTTTTGAAAAAAGGGGTACTTTTCAGTATAATTTACGTCATTTAGGGGTCTAAATTCAGGCTACCTTTGCCGTCAAGGGTCACTTTTTACTTAAAGTTGCTCAGCTGAATATTGTGCTGTACAATTTTTAAATAAAAAGTTCTTAAAACAAGAGAAAATAAGTATTGACTTCATGTAAATGAATGAGAAACTTAAATTGCATACATTTTAATACCTAATTTATTAGCAAATGGTCATTACAAACTTACGTCATTTGGGGTACGATTTTCACAATCTTCACTGACCTTACGCGATTTAGGGGTGCAATTTGCTATCAACAATTACGCCATTAAGGGTCCAATTTTGAAATGTTCTGACGAGCATGAGTACCACTTCATTTTTGGAGCGGCCCCTCCGGGGATTTCAGTCATTATTTTAAAATAAAATGATTTACACATCGAAAAATGGTGTCCTTCTTCTCAGATGACACTCAAAGGGGTCTAGCATGTTTCACTCTAGTGTGAATACCAGAGTTAACCATGCTGGGCCCTTTTTGATTGTTATCTGAGGGACAACATTTTCTACTTTAAAACGACGCGACAGATCTGACTCTTTTGCAAAATGAAACACCATCTGAACAATTACGTAAGGAGGCGACATTAATTTCATGAAAAGAGTGCATTATAAGGATACAATGCACATATTCCTGGGTTTTCTTTAATATATGTTATTAATGTCTCAATTGTAATGAAATCGTTGCATCTGCACTAAAATGGATTTAAGAGAATAACCATGTTATATGTTTTGCAATACAGTAAGTGTCGCTGTTCTAATTGTAAAAGTACTTTATATGTTATTCAGAATACATAGTCCATGAATCACTACTCCTTATGAATTAGCATCTGTATGTTCAATGTTTATACAAGTGTTTCATTTTGTTATCCCTTGAAATGATTAACGATTGTTAAACAAAAGTATCTGCTTGACTCAACCTAGATTTCCAGGCTCGTCATCTTACTTTATTGAATCGATGATAGCTCTGAATAAAACATGTAGTTGTATTGCATTTGTGTTTTTTGGGTTTATTTGCGTGTTTCATTTCAGTGTGGTTGGATTTAATTTTGATGACAGTTTGCAATAAAAGAGGAAAAACAATCTTACCTACTCGAAACCTCATGAATACGTTAAATTTCTGAAGAACATTACAGTCTAAACTTTAGTAGTTATTCAGAAAAGCTTTAAACTATATTACAATATCCAAGCTCCGTTTCAAAGAATATTTTGACACATTTATAACCAATAGATAATTTTGAAATTATTAGAAAGTATCTGAAAAAGGTGTTAGTATCATTTCGTTTATTTTTTTCTTTTGTTTCCAAATGTAGTTAAACAACAACGGTAATGTCGAAAAACTTCCTACTTTTTATATTGCCTTCACCAAATTTAGATTTATTTGGGAAATACATCGATCGGGAATTCATCTTGAAAGCATCATCGATGCGCATAGGTACATATGACGTAGCATATTAGAAAACAATGTCATCGATAAATCTCACCGCTAATGCATCGCAAGTCCATCGCAAATGCTTTTTCAATGTCTTCGGGATTACGTCGCGAGAGGCAATATACGGTAAGCGATTGATAACATACATTTTTGAAAATTTATCTTTAAGAAATACTTCAATCATTTCTCAAACCATGAAGAGAAACAAATAAAATAGTAAAAAAAATTTACCCGGATTTTACCATTTCATTTGTCGGATTCATATGAGACTTCGATAGTGCACACCTGTTTGTCCTCTGGCAAACAGTTACGAATCGAGTATGATCTAAAATTCATCAAAATTAAATCATGTAACAATTGCATGATTCTAGTTCATTGATGGTACTTGCTACAGCCTGATATTTTTCGCTGTAGTCGAAATCATCTTTCTTATGGATTGAAATAATTTGTATTCCAGTTTTCCCTAAATTCTTTGTAAGTGACATTTTATGTACTACTATATGTGTATATTGTCGTTACGTTATGATGTCATTAAAACGTCATTCAAGGTATACAAATATTCTGGATTGTGGATTGCGGGCCAACTACGAATGCTTCTTTTTTTTGGTTAAAAATGAGTAAATGTCCACCTCAAACAACAGTGACCTGAAAAAAGGTTTTATGGCCATTTTCATTTCGTTTTTTTTTTCTTCTTGTTTTTCAAATGCAAATAAATAGCAACAGTAATGTCAGTTACTTTCTGCATCTTTTTTTTTATCGATTTCACCGAATTTAAGCTTATACTTTGGGAAATGCATCTCGATTGCATCTTGAAAGCATCATCGATGCGGATAGGTGCGTATCATATCAGAAAACAATGGTCATTGTCGCGAAAGGTTAACCAAACCATCACCACTACGTCGGGCAAACTACGAATGCTTCTCCCAAATACCTTTTTAGCCAATCAATCACAAAATAACATCAAAAATTCCAAGGAAATCTCTAAAAATCAAATTATTTTCGTATAAATTTCGCGATTTAAAAAGTACAAACACTCGCTCAAATGTTTCCTAAATTATAATGATATAATTTAATGCATCAGTGATGCATTCGCGATGCAGCACATACCCAATGCATCGGTAGTGAATCGCAAAAGCATCGGGAGCCATTCTACTATCGTTAAATTGACAATGGAATCTCAATTGTATTCAATTAGCCTGTTCAAGTTTTGTCGTAAGTTTATCTCATTAAAGGACAAAGGATGACAAAAGAAGTATCGAATTAATTTTACCGCACAAAAGAGTCCTGTCATCAAAGTATATAATAGGCTATTGTCTTTGACGAAAGTAAAAAACGGCTAGAGGTTTTTAGTTGTGTTTTTTATCGTGTAAACACAAAAGGATTGTTAAGGATTGCAATTTCTCAAGTGGGGATTATCTATACTTATTGACTCCAGTGA
>JXSR01S074054.1:135789-150826 GCA_000969725.1 Ophiothrix spiculata | reverse complement strand
GGTATCCGATCTCATGAATATTCATACGCATGTAAAAACCGGCATTTCCTGTCAGTTTTCATGCATAAATAAAAATAAAATAAGCGATATTTCAGCGACCTGACTTCTGGCTGGTTGCACTTGTTTCAAAGGTAATGTGAATAAAGGTCACCCGAACTTTGGTAAGCGTATACAGGGTGTCCCAATAAAAACGCAACGAACTTTTATTTTGAGAGAACAGAGAACAATGGTGAGCAAACGTTACAATAATATTATAGAGTAGAGCATTGGCTTTTACAGGATTTTTGGTTTGTTTTATTTAGATCTGTGAATCAAAAGTTATTGCACATTTTGTAAAGACCCGAAAAATCTTGATGGTCTGATTTGATAATCTGTAAAGATTCACCTCTGGTTACGACATTAGGCACACATTGAATGGAAATTGCTAGAAACATCACATAATTAGAAGACGCATCCCTTGAACCCATTTCATGACATAAGGACTCAACTTAATGATGATCTGCTGATAGTAAGCAGGTTATTGCGTCTGGTTTAGTCAACATGTTGCGCTCCCTTGACGGGCCAGATGAATTATTAACTTACTTGAGTTCTTAAACTCCTTTGTCTTCAGTTTTCTTCCATGGTTTCGGTTAAAGAGTTATTATTGGTTGACATATTTCATTAGAATCCCTTTTTCGACTCTTTTGGTAGATTGTCGCACCAGAAATAACAGATTCAAGGAATATGAGAGTATCAGGAAGATAGGTTCTACGTAGGAATAAACTTGATCATGTGACGTGAAAATCTCCGTGACCAAGTAACCTTATTGTACCTGGTTCAAGAAGGTGTAACATGATGCCGAACACAGCTCCTATGGTGAGGCATTGATATCTATCGAGTAGATGAAATAAAGCGCAACTCTGATAAACATTGTCGACGGATCATATTAAAAGAAAGTTAACAAACGAGTAACAATGAAGAGCAAATTAGGCTATACAGTGTGTATACGAGAAAAAAAGGAAACCGAGACTTTAACGCCCTGTGTTTTTTGACACGGTTGAATGATTTGGAATACTGTTTTGGCTAGATTAATGTACCAGAAAGTCCTCTTCAAGAATACCAAAAATACGTTGTTTGCGTTGTAATTACGAACAATTTTATGATTTGTGCATTTAATGCTTTTGTACCACTTTTTGCGTAGTAGAGTTAACTTCTTACTAGTCAATCTATGAAAATTCATTGGGGTACATGGACAAAATTGCAACACAAGATTTTTTGGTTGAAATTAACTGGTGATGACCTCTCGAACAACATATTCAAAATGTAGGAAAATGTACGCTTGTCAAAGTCGGTTATTTCGCATAAAACAAAATGGCTGCCAAAACAGATTTACTAGCCTATTGCTCATGATGTGCTTGAAGCCGTCTTGCAATAAGGTCTCATTTAGGACTACTTAAATTTGTGGATGACTGAACATCGGATTGTTGAGCTATTTAGATGACTGAACTCAAAAGAGTGTTACTGAACACGGGAAAGTTTTTAAAGAAGATTGGATGATTCGTTTGCTTCTTAATTTGAAATTCTAATCTTCCTAATTTGAAATTCTAATCCTCAAATTGAATTTCAAACCATACATCAGCTTGACATCGCATGTTTGTTAGTACATGCTTAATTCAACCAAGCTAATAGCATTGCAAGATGCAGCTCATCGTTTAACTAAGCAACATGTTTTCTTTGTTACTGAATGAATGAGAACAGGTAGCCTTCAAGAAGTTGCCGCTATTTTCGAAGAGAGATTTCCTGTAGGGCTACCTTAAACGCAAAGTCTTCAAAACTCCACCAATATGGCTCCAAGAGACATCAACAATCTTCGTGACAGAATTTTGACAGAGGTGGATTCATTCCATAATATTATCAGAATTACTCTGTAACAGAGCTGAGGCAAGAATAATGAACGACTTAAGCAGTTAAAGTGCATTATTAAAATCATAGTGACAATGACTTTTTTCTTTCAATTTTGGTACAAAGTCACATTAAAGGTGTAGGTTCCGATCACATTCTCATCCCCAGGGCTCAACCGGAAGTATTGCATTTTTTAATGTCAAATGAAAGCCTATATTTTTCTGATTGTAAATCCAAAATGTCACCTCCAAATTCCAAATAGTTTTTGATATCAACAAATCGGTATACCTATTTTTAATTTCTTATGTATTTTCATAACAGCCTTATCCCTAGGATTGCATACTTTGTTTTGTCTCTGAAGGGTAAACAAGAATCAAACTGAAGGTGAAACCACCCAAAAGGCACTACAGAGGTTAAGGTCAGTCAGTTAAAAATAGATGATACACATGTTGAAATAGGAACCTACACCTTTAAGTAAAATGACTTTAAATACGTAAAACTTGAAAATCGCTTGGTTTGTGTGGCCGATTTTGATATCATTTTGAAGAAAACAATTGAATATGAACTTCATGAAAATTAATCAACCGTGTCCAAGAATGGAGGGCGCAAATCTCGGTTTCCTTTTTTCTCGGACACCCTGTATAGTGGTCTGAGTTAGACAATTTTTGAAAAGATGAGTTAAGAAATATGAAACAAGATGACATAAAACGATTTCTTGTGACCTAGTGTTTTGTTTCATACTGAACGATAATTCTCATAATGTTTTATGGCTTCATGAGAATATTATCAGTAATGACACATGGTATGGTTGGGTTGAAATAACAGCGATGTGTGCAGACTATGTGTGGTTTTATTTTACTGTTCACTGTTCAGGTACTTACAATCCGAAAAGGAATGTCTAAAATGTATTTACATTAAGGCTACAATCCCTAAAAACGTCTCGCTCGGCTGAATGTCATGTTTACTGCAAGTTTTTACCTACTTAATAAATGTCTCTTGGAGTCATTTGGTGGAGTTTTGAAGACTTTGCTTTTAAGGTAGCCCTACGGAAATCTTCGAAAATAGCGGCAATTTCTTGAAGGCTACCTGTTCTCATTCATTCAGTAACAAAGAAAACATGTTGCTTAGTTGAAAGGTGAGCTGCATCTTGCAATGCTATTAGCTTGGTTGAATTAAGCATGTACTAACAAACATGCGATGTCAAGCTGATTAATGGTTTGAAATTCAATTTGAGTATTAGAATTTCCATAGCTCAAATTAGGAAGCAAATAATTCATCCAATTTTCTTTAAAATCTTTCCCGTGTTCAGTCACACTCTTTTGAGTTCAGTCATCAAAATCTAGCAACAATCCGATGTTCAGTCATCCACAAATTTAAGTAGTCCTAAATGAGACCTTATTGCAAGACGGCTTCAAGCACATCATGAGCAAGAAGTTAACTCAACTACACAAAAAGTGGTACAAAGTCATAAAATGCAATGTTAAAGTCTCGGTTTCCTTTTTTCTCGAACACACTGTATAGCCTAATTTGCTCTTCATTTTTACTTGTTTGTTAACTTTTTGTTAATATGATCCGACGACAATGTTTATCAGAGTTGCGCTTTATTTCATCTACTCGATAGATATCAATGCCTCATCATGGGAGCTGTGTTCAGCATCATATTACACCTTCTTGAACCAGGTACAATAAGGTTACTTGGTCCCGGAGATTTTCACGTCACATGGTATAGTTTATTCCTATGTAGAACCTCTATTATCAAAGCGTTTGAGGCATCGGTTTTATCATACATTCAGGGTAATACCATGTCACGTGTTTGAAACCTTCTGTGCTTTGCAGCCGCAACGTATCTGTTATGCCTGATATTTACACCATCAGCATAAGAACAATAGATTACTTTTAAATCCCCATGTAAATCACGGTAAGCTTGCACTGATTTCAAAAGCTAAAGACAGATAACAAATAATTTGACTTGTAAAAATTATCTGATACGTCAAACTTGGTTAAATTGTGATTAACACGTCATGTTGGCTTTATCAAATTCAGGACAATATAAAGCATTACGTATTAGATTGTTTCATATTTCCAAGCAAACCGTGAGTGTTGCTGTAAGAGTAGCAGCAAAAAGATAAAAAAAGGCTGCAACCACATGTAGCTAGGCACTGCTTTATCATTAATGGCTGAATGTCATGAATGGAAGAAGGTATAACGCTTACCAAAGTCCGCGTCCGGGTTACCTTTATTCACATTACCTTTGAAACAAGTGCAACAGCTAAAATGAAAATCTCCGAACTCACTTCAGCCCACGGCACACACTTCTCTTTTAATTTTCGAGATGTAAAATTATTGTCTCCTCGGATTTTAGCCAAGTTTGTGCTTTTTATCGTTATTTGGTTTCTACATACGATAAAGGTAGCTGCTAGCAAGAAGAAATATTTTTGGAATTAGGAGATGTAATTATGAAACTCATAGTCCTCTTGCATGTATATTGCTCAACGTGTTTTCTACTTTTGATAGCCGCAGTACTTTCAATTAGTTATTATCGTTTGAAACAACCCTTTAACCTAAATTACGGTAAAATGAAATAAAAATTAAGTATACAAAACCACGTAAATTAAGAGAAAAAATGATTGGTTTTCTAATACAAAAATCCCATTATGAAATACTCTAACTTATATCTAAAAGGACATTATGTACATATACGTTAAGAGTGGCTAAGCTTTAGGTCGTTTAGGAGCACAATATTTTAGAGGTTTAATAATTCCTCTGTTACCAAATACCGCATTATTAAAATAAACTTTACAAACGTTAACCTGTAACCGTTAGAGTTTCTCTTTCAAAGAATACCTCCGTTCAAAAACTTCATTGTTGACGGGAACGAAGTCTTCCCACAGGAAATTAGACGCAACCACGTTATAGTATGCTAAGTTATTGGAAAGTATCTTCACGTCGCTTTGAAATGAAGTGACTTAATAAAAAGAAAACGAGGAATTTAATGTTAAAGGTTTAATTTCCTACCCGTCAAGCAGGTGTTCTTTCAAATCAAAGCATCCTATTTTTAAGGAAAAATCATTTGATTCTCAAAAGAGAAGAAGTATGTTTAAGTCAAATATTTATTATTTATAATCATTTTATCACTTGAATTAATTACGCTGTAGAAATAAACGTTACAAAAGCTGCTTCTTCTTCGTCTTCTCCTCCTCCTCCTCCTCCTCCTCCTATTTCTTCTTCTTCTTCTTCTTCTTCTTCTTCTTCTTCTTCTTCTTCAATGACACACTTTTCAGCAGATTTGGAGCTGCTGGTCACAAAAAACATTACTTTCCGTTTTTGTATTGTTTGCCACGAGTCCTGTACCTATATTTTCACAGTTTGTGTGATGAGTACAATTTTATTTGACAAATCTTTAGATCTTTTGATAAATATACCAAACTTATTTTGCAAACGCCACCTTTATTTTGTAACACACTGACAAACTTTTATAGCATAGTACTGACGCATATAAAACGATGTCCTGATGCTCTAGAGAAATCGCTCTTGATCTGTTATGATGTAACACAATGCACTGAAGCTTGTTTTACATGCACAGCGACAGTTTACTCAAATATATTGATCTATATCTAAGTCTGGACATCGTGCCAACCTCGTGGGAGGATTTTGATCAAGCACCTGCCCATCTGTGTCTTCTTTGACCTTTAAGATACAATCTCTGATTCAACAAAGATATGGACTGTATATGTAGGTCGGAAAAATAGGATTCACGGCAAGACAGATTTTCAGATTCAGATTCTTTATTTCCATAAAAAATACATAAGAACAGAAACAAAATTACATCAAAAAAAACCCAAAACTTATGGAGGAAAGGACCGGAAGGCCAATAAGGCCTGTTGAATGTCCATCCCTATATAGAATACAACAAAAAGTTACAGACATTGGTTTAAGATTAAAACCCGACAGCACAACTACCAAACAAGACTAAACAGGGACATGCTCAAAAACTTACTTATAATTAAGAATTATATTTTGCTTAAGTTGGTAAGACCATTTTTGTAATCCAAATCGATTGTTTTAAAGACGTATATATATACATATTGTTCAATTAAACAAGTAACGTTTCCTTATCACAATGATTTGATAACAATCTGCATTATTAAGGGGCGCACCATTTGATTATCAGGGGGCGGGGACATGGCAGTTGGGGCCGACTCAATTTTTTTTCGCCGGCGAGATTTTTTATTGCATTTTTTATGATTTTCTTTGTCCATAAGAAGTTGGGTTAATTTGTTTGCCTTTTGTCTTTGTCTCAAGATTTTTTCCCGCTGTCTTGGGCGGAGAAGTGTTTTTTTTTCAATGGGAATTTAATGGTGCACCCCTAAAGACATTCCTCTTCAGCCTAAATATATAACTGAGCAATAAAATTAAATCATACGTATGTGTCCCACCGCGGCAAAAGGATGCAGAACTGTTACTCATTGTAGCATATCTATAAGGAAACATCAGATATGCTGCAATGAGCAACGTGTGGTAGCCGACAACTTCATCCTTTTGTCGCGGCGGGACAATATCGTCTGCACATGTCACCAACAATTTCTGCAAATATGTAAAAGATAGCGCTATCATAACCCCTTATTCTACTCAGTATGATAATACAGGGTGTCCCAATAAACATTGTGCATGAGAATAGAGCTTATTTTCTAAAAGTTTTTCGGACTAACCATGTATGTAATGCTGTCTGATACCTTCCTTGATATTTACACCAACAGTGGGACACAAAACTCCATAAGATACGGTTTCTTAAAAAGTTTTAAAAGGTTTTGAAGATGTCATATACCGCCAGAAACCACTAATCATTCACTACAGCCCTATTTTGCATTCTCTTGGCACAGTCAAGCGTGACCAGGACATTTAATCGCCTGCTTGTCACTTTATTACATATGCACATTCTATATGACCATGCAACTAGAGCGGTGAAGTGACCTTGACCAAAGCATTGTCAAATCAAATTTGACCTTAAAATCATGTTTTTTGACCCATTTTTGTTGTTGCCCCTTACCCGTACATGAGAGGATTGATCAAATTCGGAGCTCAATTTCACACTCTACTAGATTACCTATCAGATCTGACCAAAAGCAACATAAGTTTCCAGATATTTTCCTCATAAATCGACCTTTACAAGAAAAAGTGGTACAAAATATTTTATTCCAATTTCATGAGCAACCGTGTATGTATCCAAACATTCTACCAAATATCGCATTTTTTACTTTTAAGTTTCAAAAAATGAACAACATTATCATGTTACCTTATCTCTTTCATCCCATTCACAGACTTCATTCGTTACGGGAACAAATCTTCCTAACGGAAATTACATGTATCCATACTATTCTAGTTATAGTTATTTGAAAGTGTCTGTACGTCGCTTTGAAATGAAGTCTTTGTTATAGCCTACGAGGAATTTTTGCATAAGGTTTAATTTCCTACCATTCTAGCTGCAAGAGTTTATTTAATTTCCTTTTAAATCAAAAGGATTCCTTTTAAAGTAAAATTATACTCATTTGATTTTCTCTAAAGAGGAGCAGAATGTTCAAGATATTTATCAATGTTATTACTTGAACTAATTTCGCTGTAGAAATAAACGTTACAAAAGTTTCATGCAGAACATGTTAACTACCCCTAAAAAGTTAAAATAAGACGTTATTATAACATTTAAGATATTTTCAATTGTTTTGAGTAACACTTTTTGAACGTTTGGTTTTACAGTGTATTTATTGGTAAATGCATTCTACTCCCCATTTAGCTATTAAAGGTGTAGGTTCCTATCTTAGCATGTGTGTAATTTACTTTAAACTGATTGACCTTGACCTCTTAAATGCATATTGTGAAATTTTAACCTAGGCTGGCTTCTTGTTTTCTCTTGGGAGGCAAAAGAAGGTATGCAACCCTGGGGATTAGGCTTTACGAAAATACAAAAGAAATAGAAAATAGGTATACCAATATTTTTACATTTTATGCTATATCTCCGAAAATATAACGAATTTGGAGGTAAAATTTTGAATTATACTATATACTTCCGGTTGAGCCCAGGGGGACGGGGGGTGGGGGGTGGAGGGGTGAGAATGTGATCGGAACCTACACCTTTAAGAGGCCAACATTTAGAAGGATTACAAAAATGCACCTCTAGATTATTACAAAACAACCAATACTTGATTTAAAAGTATCAAGTCTATTGTGGCCAGTTCAAAATAAATTGTGGTCGGATTCCGGTCGGTCACACAAAGCTGTGGCCTAATTTTGCTCCAGCGCTTAAGATATCAAGAACATGTCGAGGTTACTTTTATTATATCTGCCCAAAAGTAAAAAGGCAGTAGACCTATGTGCAACGCAGATACATTGCAAGCTACTTCCTTTTCCTTTGCATAAATTAGCCGACGACCAATACTCTTTTATCACTTAAGGCAGTGTCTACTATATCAACCATGTGTAGATACAACCTTTCACCACGGGATTAGATTAAAGTGGAATTTCACGTTTATAGAAAGTATCTGCTATGCTTAACGAATGCTCATTATTACTTTGCTGGGCAGATATGCCTAGAATGCTGTTCAAACATAAATTTCTAAAATAAACACATTTCCACAAAGTGAACGGCAAGTACAGAATTCAAAATCGAATTGAAATTCGTATAATTACTAATGTTACTGTTAATCGCCTGAGCAAATCTTGCAGCACAGCGTAAAGCAGTAGTGTTGAGAAATCCTAAAGTATTAAAGCTTGAGATTGGATGAAGTAAAATATGTGATCAGTCATATCAAAGCACGGTACATTTCGCAACCTACATGTTTCGTGACGTCGATAGCACCATGTTATCCCAAACTTGAAGATGAATTCTTGTTATGGGTGATCCAATATCAATCGATATCTTAAACAGTGTCGACGTTTTACATCATGATGCCATTTTAAAGATATTGTTCACCAGTAACATCGAATATCCATCTTCAAGTGTGGGGTTTATTGGTTTCTCAAATTGAAAAACACTAGTGGGGTACCAGCGCTACGTGGCCACACTTAAAATACTCAAATGCTATTCAAGGTTCAAGTTTCATCCATCCATAAGCTCCAGAGTTCCAGAGTTATGGATAACCCTGAAAATGAAACTTTGACGACCATGTCAACCGTTTGTTCAATTTCATGATTTAGGATCAAGGGTTCTGCAGTTATGGCTGTGACCTTAAAATGACCCAGGATGACCTTTGGTCAACTTACTGAACAATTTGAAAAAATGACCTCAAATTGACATATGACCTTGATTGACCTCTACCGGACTACCCCTATAACACTCAGGGGGCAATAGCTATTCATGGTCTAAGTTTTGCTTAGGTAGGATCAAGGGTTCTGGAGTTATGGCCATGATCTTGAAATGACCTGTGATGACCTTAGGTCAACTTTTTAAAATTTGAAGAATTGACATCAAATTGACCTTTGACCTTGGATGACCTCCACCGGACACTCAGGACCCAAAATGCTATTCATGGTCCAGGTTTGGTCCGGGTAGGGTCAAGGGTTCTGGAGTTATTGCCGTGACCTCGAAATGACCTGGCATGACCTTAGGTCAACTTTTTGGACAATTTCAAGATTGGACCTATAGATGATCTTTGACCTTAGATGACCTCCACCGGACCACCCCTATAACATTCAGGGCCAAAAATGCTATTCATGGTCCAGGTTTGGTCCAGGTAGGGTCAAGGGTTCTGGAGTTATTGCCGTGACCTCGAAATGACCTGGCATGACCTTAGGTCAATTCTTTGGACAATTTCAAGATTTGATCTCTAGATGACCTTTGACCTTTGATGACCTTGACTGGACCCCTCCTCCCTTAGAACACTCAGGGGACCAATTGCTATACATGGTCCAAGTTTGGTCCAGATCGGGTCAAGGATTCTTGAGTTATAAAGGGACATACAAACAAACAAACAAACAAACAAACATACAAACATCCCGTGAATTATAGTATGATGTAGCGACATGTACCGTGTTTTGATATGATGGGTCACAAATC
The DNA here is from genome assembly GCA_000969725.1 of Ophiothrix spiculata. Lineage (NCBI taxonomy): Eukaryota > Metazoa > Echinodermata > Ophiuroidea > Amphilepidida > Ophiotrichidae > Ophiothrix > Ophiothrix spiculata. The sequence continues at coordinate 140,898 of JXSR01S074054.1, read as the reverse complement.
AATCAATCAATCAATCAATCAATCATACAAATACTTGCATAACATGCATACCCCATGAAGGAGTCTATTCGTACAGGGGTCCCACGGCTTTACGTGACTGTCCGACCACGGAGCAAGTAGAGTAAAGTTTCTTGCCCAAGGAAACAAGGAGTCGAAAACCGCCCGGCCCAGGGCTCGAACCCACAATCTCTGTATTACGAGACCCGTTCTCTAACCACTCGGCCACGATCATTATATTTAATTGTTAATAATTGCATTACAACTTTTGTGACGATTTTTACATATTTTTCACAATGGACAAACATTGTACAGCGTGAAAGTCATAAATCCTAGAATTTACACTTTTTATTCTCTTGCTTGGAGGTAGGTCTGTTGAAACTATCAATGTTTTATCATCATTTTGTCATCTGACCATCAACAACTTCCGGTCAGATTACCCAGAATCCCGGGAAACTCAAGTAAGTCGTGAGAAGTGTCAACCATTTTGTCATAATAAGGATACACCACGACGGTTAAACATTCATGACCGCCTCGCTAATGATTTCAACAAAGACTGTCTAAAGATGTTTCGGGAACAGACAAATTTAAAAAGAAACATTGCTGAATTCGGCAGTCACTTGCATCTCTCGCTACGGCATGGTAAACACAGGGACCTTACCCTGCGTAGTTTCATATTAAAAACATCGGTAGCCGGACACTAATAACACCATAAAGCGAACGGAAATTGCTGTTATCAGAACGTATCTGTCACATTAATTTCAGACTCGATGGCCTGAAAAACCAGGAACTAGACGTCGAGGAATGGTTGTTTCTTCGTAATATTCCAGGTGATCGATACGATTGATTCCTGGCCTTTACTCAGCACGCCTCGCGACCTGAAGATGACTATTGTAAACAACGACAACGTAAGACATACGCTGACTTGGGATAACAAGTATAGGTATAAACGCGATGTGAAAAGGAAAATCTACCAAATCGGCTAATTTCAGCTACAAATTTGTAAAAAAAAATTGAAATTTGCGCAAAAAATTGCAAATTTTTACTGAAAATTTGCGCGAAGCGCGGATTTTTTTTTAAAGGATCAAAACAAAGGGAAAAATTACAATTTCCTTTCCTTTTCTTTCTTTCTTCTTGATTTTTTGAGGGGGTACTTCCCCCTCGTAAAATTTAGGGCGGACATGTCCCCCCGTCCCCCCGCTTCCGCCGCCTATGATGCCGACAAAGGTAGAGCTTCGGTAGTTATGAATAATAAGGACTATAAAACAAAGGCGCAATCTCTACTCAGTGACGGCAACACTTACAAGAAATTCAAAGCTAACCCTACTAGCAAATATAAGAACAAACTTATCAAACTTTTGCAACCTCTTAAACAATGTGGTGCTATCAGTGAGCACACGTATAAGCAACTGTATACCCTACTAGCGAGAAAGTGCACAGATTATATGGTCTTCCCAAGATTCACAAGACTGCTATGCCTCTTCGCCCTATCGTTGCTTGTCGAAGCTCTATCGCTTATGAGACTGCCAAGTTTACCGCTGATATTATTGGACATCATGTTGGTCTATCACCGCATCACATCAAAAACAGTAAAGACTTGGTTGACAAACTGGCCAGTATCCAACTTGCCAGTTACGATGTTACTGCATTGTGTACACCGGTTAATGAGTCTCTCCAAATCAACAAGACGTGGTTGTACAGCGACGCTTCGCTCCATGAAAGAACCGAGTTAACTGTGGATCAGATAATGAGTTTCTTGGAGTATGCGCTTACCATCACATATCTTCAATATGACAATGTGTTCTATCAGCAAATTTAGGGCGCGGCGATGGGATCGCCCGTCTCCCCCATTGTTCCCAATCTTTTTATGAATGATGACTTCTAACAGAAAGCGCCGACTGCCTTCCGTTCCCTTATTAAAATTTGGGGCAATTACGTGGATGATACTATGGTCATAATTAACAAGAACTTAATCGATGAATCTGCAGATCATATCAACTCGCAACAACCCTCCTTCATGTTTACCATCGAGAAAGAGGAGGACGGGAGTCTTCATACGCTTGACGTTTCTAGAGACAATATCGGCAATCTCAAATTAAAAGTGTTCCGCAAACCAATGCACATGGACAAATATAGTTTAACATACAACCATCCTCTTTCGCACAACAAAGTTGTCTTTGAGACCGCGCCCACTCTATAGATACTGTGTCTACAGATGATGACGGATCTGATGAACTGCCCAGAATTGGTAGATCACTGGCTATCTGTGGCTACTATAACTGGAGTTGGGACACTGCCAACAGAAAGAAAACTAAGAAACTGCGTCCAAAAGCTGTTAGGGATTATCATACCAAAGGCAACATCACCGTCCCTTACATTGCAGGAGTGTCGGAAGCCTTCCAACGGCTGTTCCGATCCCATGGAATTATCACACATCCAAAGGATAAAACGCACAAAATGGGCATAGTGTATGAACTCTCCTGCTCGAACTGTCCATCCACTTACATAGGATAGACTGCCAGAAAACTCGCCTGGCATTGCCAACCCAGCACATTCCATTGACTGTGATAGTGTCAACAATAACAACAATTAAATATAATTATCGTGGTCGAGCGATTAGAGCACGGGTCTCGTAATACAGAGATTGTGGGTTCGAGCCGGGCGGTTTTCGACTCCTTGTTTCCTTAGGCAAGAAACTTTACTCTACTTGCTCCGTGGTCGGACAGTCACGTAAAACCGTGGGTCCCCTTGTACGAATAAACTCCTTCATGGGGTATGCATTGATTGATTGATTGATTGATTGATTGATTGATTGATTGATTGATTTGTGACCCATCATATCAAAACACGGTACATATCGCTACATCATACTATAATTCACGGGATGTTTGTATGTCCGTTTATAACTCAAGAACCCTTGACCCGATCTTGACCTAATCTGGACCATGAATAGCAATTTGGGCCCTGAGTGTCCGGTGGAGGTCATCCAAGGTCAAAGGTCAATTTGTTGTCAATTCTTCAAAAAGGTCATTTCGAAATCATTTCGAGGTCACGGCAATAACTCCGGAACCCTTAACCCTACCTGGACCAAACCTGGATCACAGGTCATTTCAAGATCATTGCCATAACTCCAGAACCCTTGATCCTACCTAAGCAAAACTTAGACCATGAATAGCTATCCCCCCCCCGAGTGTTATAGGGTAGTCCGGTAGAGGTCAATCAAGGTCAAATGTCAATTTGACGTCAATTCTTCAAATTGTTCAGTAAGTTGACCTAAGGTCATCCTGGGTCATTTAAAGGTCATAGTCATAACTGCAGAACCCTTGAACCTAAATCATGAAATTGAACAAACGGTTGACATGGTCGTCAAAGGTTCACTTTCAGGGTTATCCATAACTCTGGAACTCTGGAGCTTATGGATGGACGAAACTTGGACCTTGGATAGCATTTGAGTATTTTAAGTGTGTCCAAGTCAGCTAGCGGGGCCCGCGCGTAGTGCGGGTACTCGGCTAGTGTTTTTCAATTCGAGAAACCAATAAATCCCACACTTGAAGATGGATATTCCATGTTACTGGTGAACAATATTTTAAAATGGCATCATGATGTAAAACGTCGACACTGTTCAAGATATCGATTGATATTGGATCACCCATAACAAGAATTCATCTTCAAGTATGGGATAACATGGTGCTATTGATTTCACGAAACATGTAGGTTGCGACATGTACTGTGCTTTGATATGACTGATCACATATTTTACTTCATCCAATCTCAAACTTTAATACTTAATGATCCCTTAACACTACTGCTTTACGATGGGCTGCAAAATTTGCTCATGTGATTAAGTACACAGTAACATTGGTAATTACACGAATTTCAATTCTGGACTTGACGTTTACTTTGTGCAAATGTGTTTATTTTAGAAATTGATGTTTGAGCGGCAGCATCTAGGCATATCTGCCCAGCAAAGTAAAAACGCAGTATGTGCATTTGTTACGAATAGCAGATACTTTCTATGATCGTGAAATTCCACTTTAATCTAATCCCGTGCTGAAAGGTTGTATCTTCACATGTTTGATATAGTAGATACTGCCTTAAGTGATAAAAGAGTACTGGTCGTCGGCTCATCATGCAGGATATCTCCAAGGGAAAAAAGAAATAGCTTGCAATGTATCTGCGTTGCACGTAGGCCAACCGACTTTTTTTTTGCTTTGGGGCAGATATGATAAAACTTACCTGGATCTATTCTTGATACCTTAAGCGCTGGAGCAAAATTGCCGACTGCAATCCGACCGCAAGTTATTTTGAACTGGCCACAATAGGCTTGATTATGCATCTATAGATACTTTTAAATTAAGCATTGGTTGTTTTCAGGCGGGGGCGGCCGCGATTCAGTAGAAGCGATTAAATTCAGGGACTAGGGATTTCTGAAACGCAGATTTAGTATACATTTTACGTTTTTTTTCTTTAGGGGCATTAATATTGAAAATGTTACAAAAATCATATTTTTACCTTTATTCAAATAATGAAAAAGTGTATTACTATATGATATAGTAATACACTTTATTGTATTATTCCAAAACCGCTGGGGTTCACGCGTTAACCCCATTAGTATTAAAGTAATTTGAAGTTTATTCGATGTACTATTTTAACATAATGAAAATTACACGAGCGATACCGCGGAGGTATCTCGATCAATTATGGACGGTGGAGAGGCATGGCCATCGTCGTGTGGTTGTTTTGTAATAATTTAGAGGTGCTATTTTGTAATCCTTTCAAATGTTGACCTTGTCTCAGCTAAACGGGGAGTAGAATGCATCTACCAATAAATACTGTAAAAACAAACGTTCAAAAAGTGTTACTCAAAACAATTATTGAAAATATCTTAAATGTTATAATATTCATAACGTCTTATTTGAATATTTTAGGTGTAGTTAACATGTTCTGAATGACACTTTTGTAACGTTTATTTCTACAGCGAAGTTAGTTCGAGGAGTTTGGGGAGGACGGGTTGGCGCAGTGTTTGGGGAGGACGGGTTGGCGCAGTGTTTCTGACCTCGCCTTTCACCGCTCAGTCGGGGCCACTCGCTCAATTGAGCGTACTGCTGCATG
>JXSR01S074054.1:95588-112570 GCA_000969725.1 Ophiothrix spiculata | reverse complement strand
TACCTTAGAAAAAAAACCAAGGATGATAAATGATTATTTAACTTTCAAACATGTGATTGTCTATTTGCCCAAAACCACATTTTTGAAAGCATAATCTAAAAAAAAAGATTTTATTAGCACGACAAACAGTCCAATGCACACAGGCTATAGTTTGACTTATTACTTGCTGTGTAACGTCATGAAAGAAAGTTACAATTAAGCTACTTTAAAATACCCATACCAATCATAAATGCTACATGCAAATAACGAAAAACTTACTTTTGTTTTGCTGAATATTCGCGTTTTGCCTGATCAAAACTTTGTAGCTGATATGTTCGGATGAAGTGGACTGTATGTTAACACTCCCTGTGTTAAAATAATCACATTTAGAAATTGTTTTCACCATATGTTACAAACCTTTATCACACTGACAAACTGATAGGTTGTTTTTTTCGTTATCACTAAATTTGGGGTGCTCATACACTATTAACAAGTTGAATTTTAAATTGTTTTATTGAAAATATTATTATTGTTAGGATATAACTCAAAAACGAGGGGTCTTCAATAAATTCATGACCCAATGTAGCATGCAGTTTTATCAATATACTATATACTGCTATATGCAGCGGTGGATATACCCACATGATAATCAACCCAGGGTTAGGCAACCCCGGGTTGACCAACCCTGGGTTGTCTTCCACTAAGTGCGTGGACTCCATACGTAGAACATATTTCATTATACTACATTAAGTCATACAAAGAATATACAACATTATTATTTTAATAGTAGTATATCTAGGCTTAAAATGTATCAACTGACTATGATTACCCTGGGTTGACAAATGAACTTCATTAACAACTTCAAGTTGGTAAGTACGGAAGTGAAGATCACCAGGGTGGACAGCAGCACCCGTTTGATATTTGGCAGGAGGAAGAATAGGAAGAAGAGGAAGGTAATAAAATGATTATAAATATTTGACTTAAATATTCTTCTTCTCTTTTGCGAAAATCAAATGATTTTTGCTTTAAAATAGGAAGCTTTGATTTGATAGAACACCTGCTTGACTGGTACGAAATTAATAATAATAATAAAACATGTTTAAGAAACGCCCAAAACAAATGTCACTGAGCGCTTTACAAAATGTGAAACACAAGGCATGACAAATAAAACATCAAAGAATATCAAAAACCTTAAATCTACAGCACATAATATGAAAATTGTCCGTGACGCAACCCGAGAGACGCAAAGAGAAACAGCGTCAGAGGATGCGCGTGAAGCAACAGATTGCGTCACGAATCAATTTCAAAGTAAAAACAAGTAAAAAAACATTTTAAAGTCAACTCAATTAGATTAAAAAGTTATAGCACCTTAAACATTAAATTCCTCGTTTTCTTTTTATTAAGTCACTTCATTTCAAAGCGACGTGAAGATACTTTCCAATAACTTAGCATACTATAATACCGTGGATGCGACTCATTTCCTGTGGGAAGACTTCGTTCCCGTCAAGAATGAAGTTTTTGAACGGAGGTATTCTTTGAAAGAGAAACTCTAACAGTAACAGGTTAACGTTTGTAATGTTTATGTGAATAATGCGGTATTTGGTAACAGAGGAATTATTAAACCTCTAAAAAATATTGTGCTCTTAAACGACCTAATGCTTAGCTACTCTTAACGTATACATAATGTCCTTTTAGATATAAGTTAGAGTATTTCATAATGGGATTATCGTATTAGAAAACTAATCATTTTTCCTCTTAATTTACGTTGTTTTGTATACTTCATTTTTAATTCATTTTACCGTAATTTAGTTTATAGGGTTTTTTCAAACGATAATATCTAATTTAAAGTACTGCGGCTATCAAATGTAGAAAACACGTTGAGCAATATACATGCAAGAGGACTATGAGTACCATAATTACATCTCCTAATTCCAAAAATATTTCTTCTTGTTAGCAGCTACCTTTATCGTATGTCGAAACCAAATAACGATAAAAAGCACAAACTTGACTAAAATCCGAGGAGGCAATAATTTTACATCTCGAAAATTAAAAGAAAAGTGTTTGCCGTGGGCATAAAGTTCGGAGATTTTCATTTTAGCTGTTGCACTTGTTTCAAAGGTTATGTGAATAAAGGTAACCCGAACTTTGGAAAACGTATATACCTCCTTCCGTTCATATAATTCAGCCATTGATAATAAAGCGGTGCCTAGCTACATGTGGTTGCAATTGCATTGTATCTACTCAGCCTTTTTTAATATTTTTGCTGCTACTATTACAGCAACACTCACGGTGTGCTTGGGAATATGAAACAATCTAATACGTAATGCTTTATGTTGTCCTGAATTTGATAAAGCCAACATGACGTGTTAATGACAATTTAACCAAGTTTGACGTATCAGATTATTTTTACAAGTCAATGTGTTATTTACCTTTAGTTTTTGAAATCAGTGCAAGCTTACCGTGATTTACATGGCGATTTAAAAGTAATCTATTGTTCTTATATGTCTCACTGGTGGTGTAAATATCAGGCATAACAGATACGTTGCGGCTGAAAAGCCCAGAAGGTTTCAAACACGTGACATGGTATTACCCTGAATGTATGATAAAACCAATGCATCAAACGCTTTGATAATAGAGGTTCTACATAGGAAAAAACTTTATCATTTGACGTGAAAATCTCCGTGACCAAGTAACCTTATTGTACCTGGTTCAAGAAGGTGTAACATGATGCCGAACACAGCTCTTATGATGAGGCATTGATATCTATTAAGTAGATGAAATAAAGCGCAACTCTGATAAACATTGTCGGCGGATCATATTAAAAGAAAGTTAAGAAACGAGTAAAAATGAAGAACAAATTAGGCTATTCAAAAATACGTTGTTTGCGTTGTAATTACGAACAATTTCATGATTTGTGCATTTTATGCCTTTGTACCACTTTTTGTGTAGTAGAGTTAACTTCTTGCTCATGATGTGCTTGAAGCCGTCTTGCAATAAGGACTAATTTAGGACTATTTAAATTTGTGGATGACTGAACATCGGATTGTTGAGCTATTTAGATGACTGAACTCAAAAGAGTGCGACTGAACACGGGAAAGTTTTTATAGAAGATTTGATGATTCATCTGCTTCTTAATTTGAAATTCTAATCTTCCTAATTTGAAATTCTAATCCTCAAATTGAATTTCAAACCATTCATCAGCTTGACATCGCATGTTTGTTAGTACATATGTTTAATTCAACCAAGCTAATAGCATTGCAAGATGCAGCTCATCGTTTAACTAAGCAAAATGTTTTCTTTGTTAATGAATGAGAACAGGTATAGCCTTCAAGAAGTTGCCGCTATTTTCGAAGAGAGATTTCCTGTAGGGCTACCTTAAAAGCAAAAACTTCAAAACTCCACCAAATGGCTCCAAGAGACATCAACAATCTTCGTGACAGAATTTTGACAGAGGTGGATTCATTTCATAATATTATCAGAATTACTCTGTAACAGATCTGAGGAAAGAGTAAATGTACGACTTAAGCAGTTAAAGGGCGCTATTAAAATCAAAGTGACAATGACTTTTTTCTTTCAATTTTGGTACAAAGTCACACTAAATGTGTATGTTCCGATCACATTCTCATCCCCAGGGCTCAACCGGAAGTATTGCATTTTTAAATGTCAAATGAAAGCCTATATTTTTATGATTGTAAATCCAAAATTTCACCTCCAAATTCCAAATAGTTTTTGATATCAACAAATTGGTATACCTATTTTTAATTTCTTATGTATTTTCATAACAGCCTCATCCCCAGAATTGCATACTTTTTTTTGTCTCTGAAGGGTAAACAAGAATCAAACTGAAGGTGAAACAACCCAAAAGGCACTGCTGAGGTTAAGGTCAGTCAGTTAAAAATAGATGATACACATGTTGAAATAAGAACCTACACCTTTAAGTAAAATGACTTTAAATACGTAAAACTTGAAAATTATGACCTAGTGTTTTGTTTCATACTGAACGATAATTCTCATTATGGCTTCATGAGAGTATTATCATTAATGACACATGGTATGGTTGTGCAGACTATGTGTGGTTTTATTTTACTGTTCACTGTTCAGGTACTTACAATCCGAAAAGGAATGTCTAAAATTTATTAACATTAAGGATACAGTCCCTAAAAAAACCTATAAACTAAATTACGGTAAAATGAATTAAAAATGAAGTATACAAAACAACGTAAATTAAGAGGGAAATGATTAGTTTTCTAATACAAAAATCCCATTATGAAATACTCTAACTTATATCTAAAAGGACATTATGTACATATACGTTAAGAGTGGCTAAGCTTTAGGTCGTTTAAGAGCACAATATTTTTTTAGAGGTTTAATAATTCCTCTGTTACCAAATACCACATTATTCACATAAACATTGCAAACGTTAACCTGTAACCGTTCAAAGAATACCTCCGTTCAAAAACTTCATTGTTGACGGGAACGTAGTCTACCTACATGAAATTAGACGCATGCTACTTATTGGAAAGTATCATCACGTCGGTTTGAAATGAAGTGACCTAATGAAAAGAAAACGAGGAACTTAATGTTTAAGGTTTTTAAGCAAAAATCATTTGATTTTCTCAAAAGAGAAGAAGAATGTTAAAGTCAAATATTTATAATCAATTTATTACTTGAAATAATTACGCTGTAGAAAAAAACACGTTACAAAAGCTTCTTTTTCTTCTTCTTCTTCTTCTTCTTCTTCTTTTTCTCCATCTTCTTCTTCCCCTCCTTGTTTTTCTTGTTGTTGTTGTTGTTCTTCTTTACTGCACATGGAATGACGCACTTTTCAGCAGATTTGGATCTGGTGAAACAAACATTATTTTCCATTTTTGTTTGCCACGATATATTTTCACAGTTTGTGAGATTAGTACAATTTTATTTGACAAATCTTTAGATCTTTTGATAAATGTGATGACTCACACCGAAAAGGGGGACTTTGTGACGATCTTCAAACTGAGATATCAGGCTTTGAAGTTGAGAAGTGGTAAAATTTTCGTCTGGATGTGAATTTGAGATTTTGTGATATTATGAATCTTCAAAGTTTTAAAAATCTTCCCACCAAGCCGTTCCTATAAAATTGCGAAAAAAGATGACTTTTAGACAATTTACTAACACCGTGTCAATCTCGTTTTCGCAATTTTGTGATCGGAAGAAAAAACATCCATATTAATTAAAAATATGCTTAATTTATTTGCCATATTTTTGTAACTGAATTAAAGATATGTATCTTGAAAATGTCTGTGTCAAATTTGATGATAATTGAGTGCTCCTAAGTACCCGTTGCTAAGGAGATTTTGTGTATAGTTGAATAGTAATCAATAAAATTGATGCTTTCACAAACCCAAACTTTAAAGCCTGTTTTCTCCAATTGCTATTTTTGAAAAGTGAACACTAAAATAGCCATATCTTCGGAACGGATTATTGTATCGAAATGTTTGAGGTACCAAACTTCTTGTGAAACTCTAGGCTTTCTCATGATGCCAAAAACTCAATTTTGATGTCGGAACCAAAGTCCCCCTTTCTGTGTGAGTCATCACAAATATACAAAACTTATTTTGCAAACGCCACCTTTATTTTGTAACACACTGAAAAACTTTTATAGCATAGTACTCACGCATATAAAACGATGTCCTGATGCTCTGGAGAAATCGCTCTTGATCTGCTATGATGTAACTCAATGCACTGAAGCTTGTTTTACATGCACAGCGACAGTTTACTCAAATATATTGATCCATATCTAAGTCTGGACATCGTGCCAACCTCGTGGGAGGATGTTGATCCAGCACCTGCCCATCTGTGTCTTGTTTGACCTTTAAGATACAATCTTTGATTAAACAAAGATATGGACTGTATATGTAGGTCGGAAAAATAGGATTCGCGGCAAGACTGGTAAGACCATTTTGTAATCCAAATCGATTGTTTTAAAGACGTATATACATGTACGTATTGTTCAATTAAAGTAGTAACGTTTCCTTATCACAATGCTTTGATAACAATCTGCATTTTGATAACAATCTGCATTATTAAGGGGTGCATCATTTGATTCTCAGGTGGCGGGGACATGGAAGTTAGGACGAGTCATTTTTTTTTCCGCCAGCGAGATTTTTTATTGCATTTTTTATGATTTTCTTTGTCCATAAGAAGTTGGGTAAAGTTGTTTTCCTTTTGTCTTTGTCTCAATTATTTTTTCGTCGCCTTCGGCGGAGAAGTGTTTTTTTCAACAAAAAAACCCAACTTCCATGCCCCATTAGAATTAAATGGTGCGCCCCTAAAGACATTCCTCTTCAGCCTAAATATGTAACTGAGCACTAAAATTAAATCATATATATACGTATGTGTCCCACCGCGGCAAAAGGATGCAGAACTGTTACTCATTGAAGCATATCTATAAGGAAACATCAGATATGCTGCAATGAGCAACATGTGGTAGCCGACAACTTCATCCTTTTGTCGCGGCGGGACAATATCGTCTGCACATGTCACCAACAATTTCTGGAAATATGTAAACGATAGCGCTATCATATCCCCTTATTCTACTGTGATAATATGAAGAAATAAGAAAGCAAGTTGCATCGCTCTCTTAAAAGGGCATAAATAAAGGTAAGAACAGTCGATCGCTGTGAAATATTACACTACGTCATAAGGAATCAATCACGTCATCTATACTTTCAAATTTCTCATCTCATTTTTCAGAAATTCCCAACAAAGACAATTTTCTAATTTGTTCTTCTTCCTAACATGTTACTTAAGTTTTTAATTCTCTAGGCTATTCAAACTTGTAACTTGGTAAAAGAAAAATAAACTAAAACAAATTTCTTAGAGTTATATTCATCTTGCTAAGGCACAAATCGTTTTTTAACCCATTACGAAAATCTCAAAGCAAGTGCATTATGCTCTATGTACTACCGTTAATATTCAACATGAACAGTTCATTCAAGACGAGCAGTGGCGTAGCCAGGATTTTCGATCGGGGGGGGGGGGCACAAAAAGTCAAGTTACAAATTTGTCGACTATAAAAGCCACAACATCGGTCGAGATGGTTATAGGTCGACACGGAAATCGGTCGAGATGGTAGATCGGTCGAGATGGACATCGGTCGAGATGGTATCGGTCAAGATGGAAATCGATCGAAGTGACTGGACACCCAACTGACCCCCTCCCCCGGTTGTACTAAATTCATGAAAAAAGAGAGCCAAGTTCAAGTTAAGCCAAACATACTAACTTTCCTGCCAAAATGTGCACTATTTAGGTACTAAATTGTCAGAGCAAATTTTTTTTTGTTTGTTTTGTTAAAAAAATTACAAAATTTGCGCCCATTTGGCGCAAATTTTGGATTAAAAAAAAATAAACATGTCAAAGTACCAAAATTTGCAAAGAAAAAGACCACTGAGGCACTAGACAGCCTAATTTGCTTCCCATGGTTTCCACACACCCCTTCTAACCTTTTTTATATAAACCCAGGCAACTGCCCATATGATTGACTTTCGTCATAATTAAACAAGGTTGAACTCACAGAGGTTGGCGCATTGTACATTTTTTGGGTTAGATTAAATATTTTAGTGATTTTGCTGACTGAGTGTGGGTCTGAAGAACAATTCCAGTTGGCAAAACTTTGTGACAATAAATATACAGTATGCAAGATAAAATGATGACCGAGCTGCCTGTCTCGGCCAATGCAGCAACATTTTCAACTTAAACTTATTTGCCAAATGGTTCAAGCAAATGTCATTTACTCTTTCTAACTCAAATGCTGCAAACACTGACACTACCCTCACTAGCCACCCCCTCCCCCACTTCTGTCTTCTCTTCTTTTTTCTCTCCCTTTGCCCTTTTCTTTCTTTTTCTTCCTTTCCTTTTTCTCTCTCTCCTCCTTTTCCCTTTTTTTCTGCAGTCTCAATTTGCCAACTGACAGTAATGTGCCGACTGACTTTTTTCCCAGGGTGGGGTGGGGGTGGGGCTGGCCCCCAACGCCCCCCCCCCCCTCTGGCTACGCCACTGAAGACGAGCTTCTCGTTCTCGTTTCTCGTATTTACACCTTAGACGTTCCTCCGAAGATCAATTAGATTATAATCCCAATTAATTGAGCGTTTCATAATTCAAAACTTTGAAAAAATGTTACATTTTACGGGATGGGGAAATTCAACTGTTTAAAACTTACAAAACAAACAAGTCTCAGAGGGATCTGTAGCACCTGGTTGCAACATTCTTAGAGTAAAGCCACATTACCCACTTGGGAGTATTCTTTCTGCCTGTATTTATCAAAGTGTTGCATCACTTATTTGATAAAAAATAAGTGCAATGCCATGTATGTAATGCTGTCTGATACATTCCTTGATATTTACACTAATAGTGGGACACAAAACTCCGTAAGATACGGTATCTTAAAAGGTTTTAAAATGTCATATATCGCCAGAAACCACTCATCATTCACCACAGCCCTATTTTTGTTAAATAGGGGCCATTGAAGGATCATTTTGCGTTTTGCTTCCAAGCATCCTATTGGCGCAGTCAAGCGTGACCAGGGCATTTAATCGCCTGCTTGTCACTCTATTACATGTATACACATTCCATATGAACACTCAACTTGAGCGATGAAGTGACCTTGAACCAAGCGTTGTCAAATCAAATTTGACCTAAAAATCATGTTTTTTGACCCATTTTTGTTCTTGCCCCCTACCCGTACATGAGATGATTGGTCACATTCGGAGCTCAATTTCACACTAAAAGAGTCAATACACTTTTCACCCTCAAGTCTTTTAGCTTATAAGAATCCTGAAATGGTATATGTTATGATCCCAAAACCATTCTTTCAAATCTGCTTGCATTTTGAGAAAAGTGAGAAAATGTGTCATTTTCTAATTATTGTTGGGGCCCCGACAGTAATTATAATACACTAACCTATGTGGATTTTTATAATGCTGAAAACGGTCGGAATCAAGTGAAATTTTCAGTTTATTTTTATGTTGTACTCTTCTTTTTACTTAGTTAGAAAAGAGGCGAGGTTTTGTCACATCAAAATCATGAATTGCACCTTAAACTAGATTACCAGATCTGACCAAAAGCAACATAAATTTCCAGATATTTTCCTCATAAATCGACCTTTACATGAAAAAGTGGTACAAAATATCTTATTCCAACTTTATGAGCAACCGTGTATCCAAACATTCTACCAAATATGAAGAGCTGAATTGCAAAACGGCTTAGAGACCATTTTTTCAAATTGTTTCTTACAGACCTTCAACTTGTGCATCATCTTGGCAAAAATAATTGTTGAAAAAAATCTCACTAAGTGGGTTAAAATCCCGAAAATGTTACTTACCAATTATGGACATTATATTTGGGCATAAAAGGGCATAATACCCATATGCGGTAACTTTTTTTATTAAACATGACCCGATGTTGAAATTTTGTATTTTTAAAGTACATCATAGCCTAATCAATGAAAAATTTAAAAAGGAATTTTGCAAAAATGTGGAAGGTAGGCAGTTCCTAAGTTGAAATTTGATGAGTTTCCCAGCAAAACGGATTACATCCATTTTCAGCAAAAAATCAATAGTCAATTAATACGAAACTATTTGATGAATTATCGAAATAACACCTTATTTTTAAAGACAGAATTACTAAAATCATTATAGGGAATTTTGCGACACATTTTGGCATAGTAGTTTTTAGCCCTTTTCTCAAAAAGTGCAAAATGGATAAAAGCCGTTTTGCAAGTCAACTCTATATATCGCATTTTCACTTTAAAGGTTCAAAACATGAAAGACTTTATCCTGTAACCTTATCTCTTTCATCCCATTCACAGACTTCATTCGTAACGAGAACTAATCTTCCTAACGGAAATTACATGTATCCATACTATTATAGTTATAGTTATTTGAAATTGTCTATACGTCGCTTTGAAACGAAGTCTTTGTTAAAGTTTAGGAGGAATTTTTGCAGAAGGTTTAATTTCCTACTTTCCTACCATTCAAGCTGCAAGAGTTCATTTAATTTCCTTTTAAATCAAAAGGATTAATTTTAAAGTAAAATTATACTCATTTGATTTTCTCTAAAGAGGAGAAGAATGTTCAAGATATTTATCAATATTATTACTTGAACTAATTTCGCTGTAGAAATAAACGTTACAAAAGTTTCATTCAGAACATGTTAACTGCCCCTAAAATGTTAAAATAAGACGTTATTATAACATTTAAGATATTTTCCATTGTTTTGAGTAACACTTTTTGAACTTTTTACAGTGTATTGGTAACTGCATTCTACTCCCCGTTTAGCTAAGAAGAGGCCAAAGAAGGCTTACAAAAATGCACCTCTAGACTATTACAAAACAACCAATACTTGATTCAAAAGTATCTGGAGATGCATAATCAAGTCTATTGTGTATAGTTCAAAATAAATTGTGGTCGGATTGCGGTCGGCCTCACTAACCATTATATTTCACACATCTTCAATTCATAAAACCTTATTTTTGATAAGATTTTTCGCTACGGACTCGCTAACAACACTTAAAACTTTTTCCATCTTGTAAAAATGTCCTCCTCGCTTGAGACATACGACAGAACTAAAAGTCTTACATTCCTAATTTTAAGATAAATGTGAATGCCAATTGTTTTTTAAACTGTAAGTGATTACAAGGTTTCAGTCTTTTCATATTTATATACATATAACCATATCACCTATAATAAGTACCACTAGTACCGGTGTAGCAGGGATGTAAGTCCCCCGTTCGTATTTTCCTGGTTGTACAGAAAAGTATAGGTTAACATCTTTTACGCAACATCAGTTTCACGCTTTATTCCGTAATCATTTTTGGTTATGGTCTATGGAAGGCGGACTACTCTTTCAGGGGGACTACGATTACTTTCACATCGGCAAAATAATCCATGTTCACCATTATTTTTTTCAGGATTCCATATAGACAGGCTGTTTGCAAAACTTTGTGCTTAAAAAGAGAACGTTACAGACATACAGGCTATTGGTTTTTCTACTATTTTACTTGTTTACAGAAGAGAACGTTACAGACATACAGGCTATTGGTTTTTCGACTCTTTTACTTGTTTACAACTTTACAAAACAATTTCTTAGACACTTCGAGCATTCCCACCAACACAAGCCCACAGTGCAAATTGAAAAACTTTACAAGGCAGTTAAATCTCATTGATTTTGATTTAGATGTGATATAACATTGAACTCCACTCTACCAATAAATAATACTCGTCTGTTAACTTTGATGTAAAATGATCCGACAACGATGTTTATCATATGTAAGTCCAATAAATGTTGCTTTATTTCACCTATTCGATATAAAAGATATCATTGCCTAGTTACATCTTTTTTAACCTAATACAATACGGTTACTTGGTCACGGAGATTTTGTCGTCACGTGCATTATAGTAACATTCCTTATACCTCTATTATCAAAGCGTTTGATGCATCGCTTTTGTCGAGCATTCAGTGCAATGCCATGTAACGTTGCCGACATCTTCCTGTGGGCATTCCAGCTGCAACTAATCTTTCTACTTGATATTGACACCAACAGTGAGACACAAAACTCCATAAGATATATTTCAACTCGTCATGTTACATCGTGGTAGAGCTTTCACTGATTTTCAAAACCCAAACAAATAACACATTTTGAAATTTCTTTTGAAAATGGATTGATATGTCATACTGGATGAATTATCTTTCACACATCTTTAATTCATAAAACTTTTTTTTATAAGATGTTCCGCTACGGATTCGCTAACAACATTTTGGCTATTTTAACTTGGTAAAAATGTCCTCATCGCTTGAGATATGCGACAGAACTTACATTCCTAAATCTCAATGATTTTGAATTAGATGTGATATAACATTGAACTCCACTCTACCAATAAATAATTCTCGTCTGTTATACTTTGATGTAAAATAATCCGAAAACGATGTTTATCAGATGTAAGTCCAATAAATGTTGCTTAATTTCACCTATTCGATATAAAAGATATCATTGCCTATTTACATCTTCTTTAACCAAATACAATACGGTTACTTGGTCACGGAGATTGTGTCGTCACGTGCATTATAGTAACATACCTATATACCTCTATTATCAAAACGTTTGATGCATCGTTCTTGTCGAGCATTCAGTTGCCGATTTCTTCCCGTGGGCATTCAAGCTGCAACTAATCTTTCTACTTGATATTGACACCAACAGTGAGACACAAAACTCCATAAGATATATTTCAACTTGTCATGTTACATCGTGGTAAGCTTTCACTCATTTTCAAAACCCAAACAAATAACACATTTAGAGCTCCTTTTTTTTTAAATGTACTGATATGTCAAACTGGATGAAAATTTGATTTACATGTCACGACGATCGTAATCCACAACGACATAATGCATTGTACATCAGATTGTTTCACATTTCCAAGCACCCTATGTACTTCAAGATCAGCATTTATCGTAAATTTGAATCGATATTTAAAGTAGAATGGTCCAATTTCTTCGTTTGATAGCGTTTAGTATTTGAATCCATTCCATCAACAAAAACCTTTATCCTAGAAGGGGTTAATATTTAAACGGAAAACACAAACCATTCACTGTGTATCATAAAAAACCTAGCCTGTGTTCAATCATGCCTGTACAGGATAACGATGTCCTTTGGGCAAAACACCTGCATTATTGTGAATTGGACTTGCATCTTTAATACACCTGATGGCTAGACGGGTAAAATGTACAATGACTGAGTTAACTTTTAAATCAATACAGCTTGTTATTACATTGAGTGTACTCGTTGACCACTTGTAACACTAGACAAACACTAAGACCCTTGTAACAGACAAAAAAGCTAGCATCGTTTTATCAAAGGTTCTCAGTATATCGGCATTTATGGACAGTGGAGTTTCAAAGGGCTCTTTGTTTATTCGCCTCTATCTGTAAGCTACGAAATGTCTCTGAAACTGACCTGGTTTAAACGAAGAAATAAAATATAAGGACAGTGTATTTTTACATAAGAAAACAAAAACAGAATTACGTCCAGATTATTTAAACCTATGTCTTTTTGACGTTGTCACTACTTGAATATACTTTATTTCTTGGTCAAAGTACACATAAGTGACTTAGATATTGTCACATCCCCAGCACACAGCATTGCCAACAGCATGGCTCTATGTTGATTAATCAAAGAATGTGGGTTAGAAACAGCTCGTGATGCTCATTTATTCAACCGTGCGTTTCGATTTAAAATACAGCATCAGCCAAGGTTGAATCTAGTGTTGACTTTAAAAACATCTTTGCAATTTTTTCATTCTTAAAGAAATGAAAATTTCATTTCAAAAGTAGTCATATCTAATTAAGCAGATGACATCATAGTTTGAAATGTTTTATAGCTTTAAGGTGGATGTTTTTGTTAGTTTCATTCCAACCTGATTTTCAACTGGACTGAGCCCTCAAATTATGACCATTACTCGATAAACTTAGTAAAACTTCATATTCTGCGCATGTTCAGTGTTCATCTACATTTTGTAATTGTGAGGCACAACCATGAATTGACTATAAAGTTGTCAAGTTGTCAAGATCAGGAACAAATTCTCATTAGGTATCACAATCAGACAGCAGGTCGCAGGTCCCTTTCCCCTATACGATATTATAGAGTTACATTTTTAATCGACCGTTCCTTTGATGTTTAACATGAATATTAATGAGTCAGAATTTTTTTTTAAAAGCCCTATAAAATCGAAAATATAGATCTGGAAAACAAAACATGTTACATATGTATAAATATTTGGTAAAAATAGTGCAACTACATGTTTTGAGATATGTGTGACATTTCATGCAATTTTACTGGCAAGTTATTTCACGCGATGGACCTTCAAACTAGGCTGGTGATTTTCTCTAAAATTATTAATTCAGTGTAAAATATATATTTATGCCGATACGTTTATCATGTTTATAGCAAAATTTGGAATTTTTTCTTGAAGTCCTGTGAAAATCTTGCTTTAAAATGTGATGAAACAAGATTGTTGTAAGGGGTTTACCTCCTGACACTGAAAATCCAACGTCGCAAAACTGAATTTAGTCATGATGCCTCCGACACTGAATCTACTACATCTTTAGATACTATTGATGAAACAACTTTCTCTAATATCACTGATGCAGATTTTAAGAAATATGACAATATGATTTTTAATCCTTTAAGATTTGAAAACAACTTGAGTAATAAAGTCTACAATGATATTTCTGGCGATAACAACATGCATAAATGTTCCTACATCATACCTAATCAATTTTGCAATGACCATGAAAGAATACATAACCAAATTAATTTTCTGAATGTTAATATAAGAAGCATATCAAAAAACTTTGATTCTTTTAAAGAATGTGTCAAATCCTTAAATTGCGATTTTACTGTAATAGGGGTTTCTTAAACCCATCTGAAAGATAAACCTCATGACTTTTATAATATCGATGGGTACAAAATTGAACATAAAAACAGAACAAATCGGGGTAAAGGATGTGTATGTTTGTACATATCTGATAAGGTGAAATATAAGATAAGGGAAGATCTATGTATAGCAAATTCAAATTTTAAATCCTGCTTCATAGAAATTCTGAATGAAAATTAAAGTAAATATATAATTGTTTGGGTAGTTTACCGGGCCCTTACGTCGATAAACGATTTTAACTAAGATATAGAACCTATTTTTAAGCAAATTAATTCTGAACACAAAAACACATATATCATGGGCGACTTCAATATCGATCTTCTTAAAACTGAAACCGACAAACCTACTCATGACTATCTTGAACTTGTGTATTCGTACTCAATGATACCTACAATTTATAAACCGACTAGAATAACCGATACATTCGCTACCTGTATTGACAATATACTCACAAATTGCGAGAATATAGTTAATAGTAGCATTGTTATAACTGACATCAGTGACCACTTCCCAACTATTTTATCATGCAACCCAAATAATACATGTAGTAACACACGGAATCGTGATCAGACATATGTGTTTAAAAGGAAAATGTGCAATGAGAACATAAATACTCTAAAACAAAGATTATCAGAAGTGAATTGGCATGATATACTTAATAATAGAGATGTAAATGATGATTATAATAGGTTTATCTATACGTTTGAAAAAATATATGACGAATATATACCTTTAAAAAAATGTAAATCTTAAAAGGAAAAAGGATCCACTGTCACCATGGATAACAAAGGGTCTATTGAAAAGCATTAATAAAAAGAACAAAATGTATCAGAGCTACATTCAAAAACCATCTCAGAATAATTTTCAAAAGTTTATAGCCTACAAAAACAAGCTGAACATGCTTATAAGAAAATCTAAGAGAATGTATTTATTCAAAAAGTTTGACAAATCAAAAAATGACATGAAACTTGGAAAGAAATAAACATGATAATAGGTAAGAAAATAAATCATTCAACCCAATGTAAGTTCCAAGGTGACGGAGGTGTGGTCACTGATCCACAAGAAATTGCAAACAAATTTAATAATTTCTTCGTCAATGTTGGCCCCAAACTCGCAACAGAAATAAAGCATAATGGTAAAGAATACTTTGATTACTTAGTACCTTAATAATATGAAATCATGTAATATGTATATGACACCAATTGTATAGTCAGATGTACTTAAGATCATTAACAAGTTTGACCCGAGCAAAAGTGCTGGATACGATAATATTGGGAACTGTATAATTAAGAAAGTGTGTAGTGAAATTTTAAAACCAATCACAAACATTTTCAACCTATCAATCTCAACTGGAATTGTCCCAGAAAAACTCAAAATAGCAAAAGTTATACCAATTTACAAAAAATCTAATGCTGATGTTTTTTCGAATTACCGTCCCGTATCACTCCTACCATGTTTCTCAAAAATTCTAGAAAGACTTGTTTTTGACCGATGTATTGATTATATAGACGCCAATAAAATCCTTAATAACAATCAGTTTGGCTTTCGCCCAAAGCATTCAACATATATGGCTATTGCGCAATTAGTTGACAAAATAAGTAATGCTGTTGAACAAAATGAAACAACAATTGGAATATTATTAGATCTCTCCAAAGCCTTTGATACAATTGATCACAAAATATTGAAACATAAATTAGAATACTATGGATTTCGTGGTGTCGTTTTTGATTGGTTTAAAAGTTATCTCGACCAAAGAAAGCAATTTGTATACATACATACATACATACATAATACATTTTTAGAGCGCCATTACATCAGGATCAGAGCGCTAAAGCAAAACATTAAAAACAAACAAGAAAAATGAAATAACCTGGAAACAATGGCAAAAGAAGTACATTAGATTGGATACAAATGTTTCTTAAGAGCTTTCTTGAAAATACTTAAAGAGTCAGATTCTCTAATGGTGACACTGAGTGTATTCCAAATACGAGGAGCAGTTGTTGAGAAAGTGCGATCAGAAGCAGATTGAAGCAATTGTACTTCAAATATGAAAAATGTGGAGTCCCACTGGGATTAATATTGGGACCTTTGCTTTTTATATTGTATGTTAATGATATTACAAGCATATCATCTATTATACTGAATTTCATTTTGTTTGCTGATGACACCACTATTCTCACACAAGGATATTAATAAAAACATAAATATTGTAAATAAAGAATTAAAAGAAGTGAGTAATTGGTTTAAAGCTAACAAATTATCGGTAAATGCCTCGAAAACAAATTGTATGATCATTGGAACATCTCATATGACTTCAATCAAAACTCATGAAAATTTATGTGTCACATTAAACGATACGGTTTTAGAACGAGTTAAAACTACTAAATTTCTCAGTGTTTTGATAGATGAAAATCTAACATGGAAAAATCATATCGATTGCATTGCAAAAACAATATCTAGAAATATTGGTGTCATGAACAAACTTAAATATTTTATTCCAACTCGTATCCTGCATACTTTGTATTTTTCGCTGGTATC
>JXSR01S074054.1:65857-76421 GCA_000969725.1 Ophiothrix spiculata | reverse complement strand
CGGCTTTACATGTTGAGATTGACTTTATCCAGTAATGTTATTGCTGGAAACAATGTTTACATGCTAAATTATCACTGCACTGATCAAAAGCTTTAGAATGTTTTAAATCCAATATAAATGGCTGCCAAATTACATTTTTATGTGCAAAAATGAGTTAGAGGGACTTCGAATTAGTATCATAAACACCAAATGTTCTGAATAATCGATGGAAAATTGCTTTGGGGGCAACAATAGGAGTATTTCTTCCTAAATAAGGGTGTAAGTATATTTTAAATCCAACTGTTTTGAGATCCAAAATGGCCGCCAATATATCATTTTATACTCAAAAACGGGTTAAAGTGACCGAGACACTGTATCAAAACACGAAATGTTCTAAATAATTGATGAAAAATGGTTGTTTGGGTAACAATTAGAATACGTCTTCCTAAATTAGGGTGTTAGCATGTTACAAAACAAATATGGAGCCTGAATTGAGATCCAAAATTGCCGCCAAAATACGATTTTAGGCCCAAAAATGGGTTAAGATGACTTTCAAATGGTATTGAAAACACTTGAATGTACAATATTATAGTTGGTAAATGACTTCAGTGGTAACAATAGGAATAATTCTTCCCATATAATGTTGTTAGCATGTTTAAAATTCACTTTGGAGCGTGTACTTTGATCCAAAATGGCTGCCAAAATTCAATTTAATGCACGAAAATGGATGTAAGCAACTTTAAAACATTACAAATAGTGAATTAGAAATGTGCTAGCAACCTTATTTAGGTAGAAATGCTTCCTTAGTTACTATCAAATCAATTTTCCATCGATCATTCTGAACATATGGTGTACTTAAAACTGTTTCAAACTCATTTAAACCCATTTTCGTGCACAAAACTTGCATTTTGGTGGCCAATATGGATCTCAGTACAGGCTCCATACTTAATTTGAATCATACACACTCTCTTTTCTGGGATAGAATGTGCCTCTGGTTACCCTCAAAGCCATTTTCAATCAATTATTTTTTTTTATCTTTTGGCGTATTTGTTGCAGTTTCAAAGTCACTTAAACCCATTTTTGTGCATGAAGGTGTATTTTGGCGGCCATTCTGAATTTAAGTACAGGCTGCATAAGGAATATATGAAAGATGCTAACGCCCTTGTTTCGGAAGAAATTTTCTTACTGTTACTATCAAAGCAATTTTCCATTGACATTTTGGTATTTTGATACAGTTTCAAAGTCACTTTAAGCCATTTTTTGTACATAAAATCGTATTTCGGTGGCCATTTTTGAATCCCAGTAGAGGCTCCATATTGAATTTGATACATGCTAACACCCTTATTTGGGAAGAAATGTTCTTACTGTTACCGTCAAACCAATTTTCCATCGAAACTTGTTTTTCACACAGTTGCAAAGTCACTTAAACCAATTTTTGTTCTTATAATCGTATTTTGATAGCCAGTTTGGATCTCAGTACAGATTCCATATTGAATTTGGAACATGATTACACCATTATTGGGAAGAAATATTCTGATTGTTATGCTAAAAGCTTTTTCCATAGATTAATTGTAGCATTGTGTGTTTTGATACAGTTTGAAAGTCACTTTACCCCATTTTCTAGCATAAAATGATATTTTGGCAGCCACTTTGGATCTCAGAACAGGCTTCATGTTGGATTTGAAACATACTCACACCCTAACTAGGGCAGTGTTGTTTCCCCCAAAGCCATTATCCATTGATTATTCTGAACAATTGGTGTTTTAGATACTGTTTCGAAGTGCATCTAAGTTATTTTTGCACATAGTAACATATTTTGGCGGCCATTTTTGATCTCGATATAGCCTCATATTGGATTTGGAACATTTAAACAATCTTATTTGGGAAGAAATACTCCTATTGTTTCCCGCATAGCAATTTTCTGTAAATTATTTTGAACATTTGGTGTTTTTATACTGTTTTGAAGTGACTCTAAACCATTTTTGCACAAATAACATATTTTGGCGGTCATTTTAGATCTTAGAACAGGTGCCATTTTGAACTTGATACAAACTTACAAGACAAGTAGGGTGCAAATGATGTTTTTGTGACCCTAAATGTTATTTCCTGCTGATTTTTTTTTGATATCAGTCATTTTAAAGGCTGTTTTGGTCAATTTTAATGAAAATACGCTGTTTTGCAGGCCATCTTGGTGGCCATTTGAAAATATGCATATGTCAAAATTAAGAGTTAAATATATTTGTTATAGTTTATAGCTCAAGAAACCATTTTCCAACAACAATTTTGCACACAAGGTGTTTTAACAAAAAACTTTTAGACCATTATAATGAAAAATATAGTGTTTTGGCGGGAATTTTGGCGGCCATCTTGAATATCTCGCTTGAGGCCCCTTTTATTTTTGGGAGCATCCGAATTGTGTTTAAGAGTAGAGTCATATAAGAAAACTAAAAAAGTTGTTTTGGTTCACTCCTGTGGGTTGGGGTGCATAGGAAGTGGTTCTGGCTCTCTCACTGATTAATTTGAGACACAAATTGATGTTTCCTTATGCTGATCACCTTACCGAAAAAGGGGCGTGGTCTATGACTTGCAAGGGTGTGGTTTATTATGTGTTATTGATCATATTAGCATTGTTCACATCAAGAGCTTTAATTTGACACCAAACTTGATATGTTTATTGCGATTTTCATATTTTGCGTACGCCAACCACCCTACGAAAAAGGGGGCGTGGCCTATGACGTCATTCACAAAGTCGAATATTTTGGCACCCCTTCTAGGATCATTTGTTACCCCCTCAGCAATGTTTGTGCCAAATTTTGTGCTTTTTACCAGAAGTACACAATCCTCATAAAAAATTACGGTTAATTAGCTCACTATTATGGCGGTAATTTTGGTTGAGGTCAAATTTGTATGGAGAAATTATTATTTTTACTTACTAAACCTTGGGACTCAAAAACACATATCCGTACGAACAAAAATTCGTGCGAATCCTTGTAAGTGTGCGATTCGCACGGCGTTCGGAAGAATGTGTATATTTTTGTACAAATATCTGAACATTTTTAATTGTATGCAATTTTTTTTGAGGTCAATGCTTACAGGATTTTTTTCTTTTGCTATCTTTTCAACCTTTCGTTTTCCCATTTCCACACTTTTTGTGCCCACCCACTGTATCCCTTAGCCATTCACAACAAAGCTTTATTGATTGAAAATCCACAGGTCAAAAGCATAAAGTATTGCTTCCAAGTACACAAGTATCACATTCGGAGTTCCATGTCACACCCTATCAAATCTGACTAAAAGCAACATAAGTTGCCAGCTATTCTCCTCATAAATTGACATGTACATAAAAAAGTGATAACAAAATTTGTATTCCAACTTTATGAGCAACCGTGTATGTACGTTCGTATTTTTAATAATTTATTGTTGTGCAATTTTATGTGATGATACGCTGAATAAATTCGATCAGTCAATTATTCATTACTAAAACCGGAAGTAGCTTTTTTTTTTCAAGTGATTAACAAGAAAAAGTACCGGTCATTCGTGCATAGATATCATAGGTCATGAATTGGTCATGCACATATGGGGGAGATGTAACATAAATTTTTTTCGTAGTTTAATGTAATTTTATTCAAGAAGGTAGATAATTAAACAAATTTGGTATGGTTATCTGGGCAATATAATTGTCTTTCAAATGCAAAAATTTTCAAGACAATTGAACAAATAATGAGATCTATGGCTCAAAATGTGAGCCAAGTCAACGAGGGAGGCGTGGAGAAAAAGACGGGGGAGGAAAAGCCCATTGACTTGTACACAAAATTGTGAAAAATTACCAATCTTTCGAAAGTCGTCATGCCAAAAGTTGAAATCCTACAAGAATTATTTTTCACACACGTTTTAATGAAAGACAAATATACCCATCCAAGCCCAAAAATTAATGGTAGGTGATGTATTAATTATAGTTTGGTGAGGATATTTTCAGGGTATTTCCACTACTAGTTTCAACAATGTTCAAAGATCACAATTTTCATGACAAGTTTCGTACGTTGTGAAAACGTGGATGAATAACAGTAATGACTTGTTGTAAATGCATAATACCGTAATTGCACGGATTAACAGTAACAAATAGACCAAAGTCTATGGGATCAGGTTAATTATTGAGATAATGCATGTTTGATCACCCTGTATACCAAAAATGCAGCAAAATGGCCATAGTAAGTAGAAATTTGAATGTAACTTGTCTCAAGCATTGTCAACTATTGCTAAGACATATAAAGAACACACCAAATAGCCCATGTAGGCATACAATCCTTTTGAAATGTATATGATTTTAACCACCCTGTATAATTCACCGTATGGATATTAAGTGAAAAGTTCTATTTTCTTATTGAGAGCCCTGTGTTTTATCAATATAAATCCATACCTGTTTTGTTTTATGTTGATGGCTGTGTAGAATGAAAGAGGTCTATGAAGAGAGTAAAATTAACACAGTTTTTTAGTTACACCCTGTATAATGTCAGTATCATTGTTTATTTGGTATCCTTGTAGTATGAGCTTTTAAAAAATGTATACTTTTATGGTGTTAAAATGTCCATATTTAATCCTGTTTTGAGAAATATTCAGATTGGTGATATTTTCTCATTAAGCTAAGAAGCCCCAATGGCTAGTGAGGTGATCGCGCTTTTTCTGTAAAAGTTGGCATCCATTTGCAAGTGCTTACACAAGCTAATTTTACATTAATAACAGCCCGAACGTGACATGGCCAATTCAAGTCAAAATTTCTTGGTTTTGCAATCACTGAGGTTACTACTTTTACAAGATTATTGTAGTTTAGAAAGTAATTTACATTTGTTTGTGGTATTGTCAAAGTTAAAAAAAGTGAAATTTGAGGGCAAATATGAGTCACGTTTTGTAAAGTTTATGCTTCCGAATTCAACAGAAAAACTTGAAATAAGACATTGGGCTCCAAGTCCCAGTACAGTTTTGCCACGCTAGAGGGTAATTTTTTTCTGTCATTTCAAACAACACATTTTCGCCGTAACTTTCTTAATGTTGAACGTTAGATTATGGTTGACCCTTCATTTTAAAGGAAATTTGATTATCTTACCAATGAAATTTAACAGTTTATGACATTTGATGGACATGCCTAATTTAGCGGTATGTTACACTTTTTCTAACCAATTCATGACTTATGATCAGATGCGGCTGTATAACCCTTGGCAACGCGGTGCCTGGTAAGTAATGATAAATAATTAACCTCAGGTACCTGCTCATGATAATATATTGTTAGGTCACACGATAAAGTAGATTTGGAATGTTTTTTATTTCAAGCAGTGTAAATTTTTTACTGTTTGAAATATGACTATGAATAATAATAATAATAATTATCCATTTTTTTCTACTATACATCTGACAATTGCAAGTCTGGAATAAAAACTGACGAAAATAAAATATTTTAGAATTGGGTTTTTCTCGAAAATTCAATCGAGGGCCCCTTTTTCAACTTTTGAGAAATTTGATCAGCACATGGAAACATGTTAGAAAAGTAAAAACATTAAATAGAAAATTATATTGTACATAAGCAATTACATGTAAATGGACTCTGAACGTAACAGATGTACAATAATTATGCACCGATATGTTTTTGTTTATACACGTTATCACTGTCGTCAAAGCAAATATTATACCCTAGCATTATGATTATTTCATATTAATTATATCAGAAAAGTGATCATGGAGATAAAAAAGATGTTTCTCAGCCAAAAATATGCGTTCAACTCTATACGCTGTAGCCGGACATTTTTTTTTAAATTAATTTCCACTGAAAAACAAATTTAAACTTAAAAAGCGCAACCACAAACATTCCCAAATAAACATTGAAGTCTCATAAGGATATACGCAAAAGCAACAAATGTCACTTCTCTTACATATATAATGAGCATCTGGTCAATTTCAATTATGTTTTACTGAAATTATACTTAATTAAAGGCTAGCTACACTTCGTCATTTTGTAGTTTGTACCGTACGAGTCAAACGAGTGCAATGATTGGATGGAAGCCATATTGTAGGAACAAAAGCAATTTCTAAATAGATCATGGATTTGCCTTTCAAATGGTGATAGAATGGTAAGGGTTGATAAAGGCATTGCAAAGATATCCTTATCACAATGAAAATGAGGTCTTTCAACACTTTACTTTTATCGAAAGAACTAGATTCAACATGTTTAATGCCCGATTTAAACCCTCGTCTAACCAGGTTTTTTCCGTAGCATAAAAACGAAAAAGCAACCGACCTCAGGGCTTTGGGTAATCTCTTTTACATAATTTGCGGTCATTTTGATGAAAAAATTAAGGGGATACCACCCGCAGATACCTTCCCGTGGGCATTCCAGCTACAACTAATCTTTCTACTTGATATTGACACCAACAGTGACACACAAAACTCCATAAGGTACATTTTAACTCGTCATGTTCCATCGTGGTAAGCTTTCACTGATTTTCAAAACCCAAACAAATAACCTATTTTGAGTTTGCTTTTAAAAATGGATTAAAATGTGATTAACATGTCATGTCGATCGAAATCCACTACGACATAAAGCATTTTACATCAGATTGTTTCATATTTCCAAGCACTATGTACTGCAAGATCAGCATTTATAAATTTGAATCGATACTTAAAGGAGCATGGTCTAATTGCTTCGTTTGATATAGCGTTTAGTATGATAAATCCAATCCATCAATAACATTTTTTTACTTCGTTTCATTAACCTTTATCTAAGGAGAGGTTGAAATTAACACGAGCAACAAACCATTCACTGTGTATCATAAAAAAAAACCTAGCCTGTGTACTATGTCCTTTGGGCAAAACACCTGCATTATTGTAAACTGGACTTGCATCTTTAATACTCTTGATGGCTAGACGGGTAAAATGGCTGAGTTAACTTTTAAATCAATACAGTTTGTTATTATATTGAGTGTATTCGCTGACCACTTGTAACACTAGACAAACACTAAGACCCTTGTAACAGACAAAAAAGCTAGCATGTTTTATCAAAGGTTCTCAGTATATCTGCATTTATGGACAGTGGAGTTTCAAAGGGCTCTTTGTTTATTCGCCTCTGTCTGTAAGATACGAAATGTCTCTGCAACTGACCTGGTTTAAACGAAGATATAAAATGTGATGACTCATCCCGAAAAGGGGGACTTTGCAACAGAAAACTTTTCGAGAAACTGATGAAAATAGACAGCAAAAAATAAAGAAAATAATAAGAATTTTCAGCAGATTCTCTGTTGTAAAATTTGATCGCCTTGATCAATTTCAACAAGTAAGGTGCCATTTTAAGCTTAGAAAATGCTTTAACAGATGAAATGATGAAATCAAAATTGATATCATCTTCGAAGTCCCCCCCTTTTCGGGGTGAGCCATCACAAATATAAGGACAGTGTATTTTCACATTTGAAAGAGAACAAAATACAGAATCACGTCCAGATTATTTAAACCTATGTCCTTTTGACATCACTACTTGAATATACTTTATTTCTTCCGCCCATATCGGCCCACTGCTGGGCAAATGTCACCCCTAACTGATGTAATGCCAGCTATTTTGTTTTGTGCAAATCTTGACCTAGTCGCACTTGCAACCCTCACCTATATAGTTCACTAACTTAATAAATCCACTGACTCTACAAGAATAGTGATCTATAAAGCCACTGACAGCTCATTTTAAGCCCATGATCATGATGATCGAAACCCTTAATGGGCCCCAAATGTGCTGCCCACATTGTTAAGCCCACATAAAGCCCATCATTTGAAATCCGTATGGGCCCCAAATGGGCAGCCCAGTTCATACCATCTCCTTGTATCCCTTACAAAGCTCTGAGGTTACCCGAAAGGGTCGTATAAGAGGAGCCAAAACACTGCCTATGCCCATGTGAGCCCATGTTGACCATGCCCAACCGACATGGGCCCCATGATTTGTGTTGGCTGGGAGTGATGATAGCTGGTCATGTGACTCGATTCTGTGACAAACGGGTCGGAAGCGTAGGAATCATAAATAGAGAAACGACAATTTTTTTTTTGCATGGAGCTGAGATAAAATATATATATTACATTCCTTTGTCTCGTTCTTTAATAGGACATGTATCCTTAAATCGAGTGGTATTCGCCATTGTTTCTTATGCAGTTCAGAATTATTCAAAAAGACTTTAAATGGCACGGGAACTTATAAATTTAAACTAGAATGACATGATGGTATGGTTTAAGTGCTCAAAGTGTTATATATATTGACCTTGAAACTTGTAAACAAGAAAACGATTAAAAAAACAAGTGAAATGATCTCTTGGCAATCACTAGATTTTGCCGTCAGCCTGTCTCTTCGTTCATTAGTCACAGAATGAGGGTCATAGACAGTTCGTGATGTTCATTTCATAAACCATTCTGATTCAAAAAATACATCTAACTAGGATGTTTCTCAACATCTCTCACACATATAGAGTGGCGCCAATAACAAAAAAACTTGAGGTTACAAAATTTGTATTATTTCAATTTTTCTATTTGATGTTGATGTCAACTATCTGAGGTACCTGGATCTCATTTTTTTGCTAGGTTTTGCTTCAGTATTTTTGAATAATGGGCTTATTTATGTGAAATTTACTTAAAATATGTACTTAAGAAAGCCTGCTTCTGACGGTCAATACTTCAAAACAAATATGCTTATTTAAAAATTCTTCTTGACTTAGTTTCAAATATACAAAGAGTTATTATGTTTCCCACAGTGCGAGAAAATAAACGAAATTTTACATTTATAACCACCTTTTAGATGACAAATTTTTCAATTTTACCCACTTTCGTTTGATATTGTGCACAAACAAAAGGAAATATTTAACAAATTTACCATCAGAATGGTTGCTAAAGTGTTCAAAGTGATGTTTGACTGGAATACAGCATTTGCTTCGGATTTTGTCGTCGCTGCACTTGATTTCAACATTTGTTGTCCATGGATTGTGGAAGGAACAACAAATGCTATTTTAGTAGGTAACTAGTTATGTGTTGAAGCTAAACGCAAGAAATTAAAGTAAATACTCAACTTACGATTCGGATATGCTTAAACTCAAAACAAATGTCTTGAGTCTCACTTGTAATTTATGCTATTATTATATATACCAAAACAAGAAACCAAAAAGTGGTAATTTTGAAATGTAAATAATGAGATAAATATGTAAAACAATGTGAAGTGGAATTGGTTAGTTTCAGTTACATCATGCAGTAAATGATAAATCTAAAAAGATACTGTGGTAAACTTGAAATTTGCACTTTTTTCTAAACATATTTTGAACGTGTCCATCCCTATTTATATATAACTTTGCTTCGATGTTTAAGTGTTACCAAGCATATGAACACTGTAAATAAACGAAGTTGTCGAACATTCTTTTTTTAATGCAGTTAAAATCAATTTAAACTAGAGTGGTGTGATGCAATAGTTGAAGATGTGGAGCCGAAGTACCCTGAAGTGCCTGTGATATTGTCCTTCTTTCTTGTAAACAAGACGCAGGTCTGTAATGTTGTCATCTCTAGCACATGTGTTTGCCAGCAGCTAGTCTGGGCGTTCATTGGTCATAGAATGTGGGTTATAGACAGCTCGTGATGTTCATTTAACCAATCGTGCATTTCGATTCAAAACACATTCTGCCTAGAAGAACGTGTTTTGCAAAGGTAAATCTCGTCTGCATAAAGTTATTTTCATTTTGGAGAATTTAAAAGGTTAAATTCTTTATGTATTCTTTTTTTCTTAGTATGAATATAATTTTAGTGTTGACCTTAAGGGAAATGTTTCTCAAAATACATGGAAGTTGTTAATTCTATTCAGATGAAAAATGTATTACTATTAATGAAGAAGTCAACATTAATCATAATTTCATTATATTTACAAAGTACTTGTAATATTCTGCACATTTTCATTTATTTTTTTATATGAGATGCTAGCGGTACAACGAAATGAGCATAAAATTGACAACTTTAAAAATTGTTCATTTGAGTCTTACCATTTATAATTTTTCGTAATTTAAATCCTTGGATTAAAATATTTAGAAATATTCATTTTATAATACACTTACTTTGAAGCAATGGAAATTTTTGAGTGATGCTCTTAAATTGTTTTTGATAATGCATTTTGTATCAGACAATTATGAAAACATAAGACAGGAAAGTATATGACATAAAACATTTCCCTTGTCGATAGGACGTAGATTTTATTTTCATAGCAAACGATATTTCTCACCTCGTGTTATGTCTTAAAAAAAGACAGCATTGCAACTTGCTGTCTGATTTCGTTATTTATCGTACTGGATTGGCGATAACTTACACCCTTGTAGAAAGTTATCATGTCTCTTAGCCACCATCTGTTTTTTGACTTGTTCAATGTTTGTACCATTTATCACGTCCAGACAACCTCAAGGGAGTTCTATAACTTTGCCCTAGTCAGACCAATTATTACATAACATTTATTTTGTTTGCCAAAAAGTGTCCCAAATTATCACATCCAGTCAAAACATTAGTCCAATCCTAGGACCTTGATTTTTTCCATGTTACTATC